>CM064545.1:39878195-39930695 GCA_032716605.1 Paralithodes platypus | reverse complement strand
TCAATTATTATATATACCTATATTATACCGGTACCTTTCCTTTATGAATTAGGTATGTTGGTAGTGATATCCTAATGTAATGATTATATGGATGGAAGGGTATGTCACTATCAATATACCCAATGATTATATGGATGGAAGGGTATGTCACTATCAATATACCCAATGATTATATGGATGGAAGGGTATGTCACTATCAATATACCCAATGATTATATGGATGGAAGGGTATGTCACTATCAATATACCCAATGATTATATGGATGGAAGGGTATGTCACTATCAATATACCCAATGATTATATGGATGGAAGGGTATGTCACTATCAATATACCCAATGATTATATGGATGGAAGGGTATGTCACTATCAATATACCCAAATGATTATATGGATGGAAGGGTATGTCACTATCAATATACCCAATGATTATATGGATGGAAGGGTATGTCACTATCAATATACCCAATGATTATATACACCTTTTTTATACCTTTCTGTTTTGTACATTATAGTCGTATATGCAATGTAATCACGTGTGGGATGAATGAATATCTTGAGCCAACTGTACATTAAACTGTTTAAGGGGGGATGGTCGGTTTTTCTGGACCCCCTTCTCCCTCATGTTTAATCCCATTAGTTTTCACATTTTAAGACGTTTGGCTCCTTAGTTTGGCGATTTGAAGACCTTTCACCCCATTTCTTTGTCAATATAAAGATCTTTCGTGCTATTTAGGTGTCGATTATTGTTCATGGCGGGCGATAGCGAGCCTGTGATTTAAGAGGAACCAGGCCGGGAAATTTTTCTATCGAAAAATTTACAAAATTATCTTGAAGGCGGGTCTTGGGTTTTTTTTTTTAGTTTTTTTTAGTTTTTTTTTTCAAGCCTGATGGAGGTCTAGGGAGGAAACTAAAAATGAATAATAAAAAGCTATATAAGTAAGGCAATAAATAAGCCCATCTCCCCTTAATAATACCTATCCGGAAACTAATGCCCCACGACCTGCTAAAATGATTATATATACCGTCCTTGATCCAGTGCAAATATTATGGCCCCAACTGAGGGAAAATATAATAGTGTGTGCTGATATTGGTTTATTTGGATTTATTTTATTATTTTGTATGGTTTTTTTTATGGTATTTGTTTATTTTTGTTATTATATTTTGTCTTTATATCATCGAGCTTTTTATACTTTTATTTAATATTTGTTTATTTGGATATATTTTATTATTTTGTATTATTTTTTTTTGTATTTATTTATGTTTATTTTTGTTATTATTATATTTTTCTTTTTAACATAGAGCTTTTTATACTTGTGTTTTTACTGTCTCTTTTTTTCGTAATATTTTCTTTCTGATGCAGTGTAAACATTACGACCCAACCGAGATATATTTTAAGCTAAGTAGAGAATATTATTGTTATTATTATTATTATTATTATTATTATTATTATTATTATTATTATTATTATTATTATTATTATTATTATTGTATTATTGTATTATTATTATTATTATTATTTATAATTTTCATGTTTTTTATTTATCTATATTTTTTGTTGTTGTTGGGGGGGGGGGGTTATCGGTCTTTTTATTATATAGTACATTAGCTATTTTATTATTTGTGTTGTTTATTATGTTGTTTGATAATTCATTGTCTGCTTACAAAGAGAATATGTGAGTCAGGTACAAGGGGAGATAGAAGGGCAGGAAGACCCCCATTGAGATGGAGAGACTGTGTAAGAAAGGCTTTGGATGATAGAGGAATGACTATAGATCAGGCAGGGGAAGTGGTGGTGGACAGGAGTGAATGGAGAATGCTTGTGAATAGTTGAGTGAACACGTGGTCATTTGGAGTAAGGGGTCGGGCGCAAGTTGGACTAGATAATAGTCCATCAGGCGCCTGGCCCGGGGAGACGATTAATATGATGGGTGTGCCTGGAAGTGTGGTGGGAGGGCTTGTGGCTTTGGCTCCGCTGCATGTCTGCCTGCCGAGATCGGAACCTCTCCGGGTGGTCAGGGGCCGGGGGAGTGCTGGAGCGACCTTGGTAACCCTGGTCTCTGGGTCTTCTCCTGGGTGACCTGGATGTGTGAGAGTTTGTGTTTTTTATCTGTGTTTATTTTTTGTTTTATGTTGTTTTTGTGTTTTCCCTGTTCTTGCTCTGTCTTGAGTCGGCTACCCCCAAAATGGGGATTGGGCCTGAGCATATAGATAGATAGATAGATTGTCTGCCATCCCTTTTGTTTACTGGTTTTCGTTAATTTTTCGTTCTTCCCCCCGATCCCGTGCCAAATTTCCCACCCAACCGAGAAAAATATAAGCTAAGGAGAGATAATAGTGTGTGAAAACAAGTCAGCTGATCACGCCGGAAAATGTAAAAGACTTGATCATAGGTAATTGTTTTCACTCTTTGCTGCATATTATAGGGTGGAAAATCAGGTTACTACATATTTTCTTGTTCAGGGGGGATGGATGGGGGGGATTTATTTGCTCATTTATATAGCTTTCTTTATATATTTTTTTTTTAGTTTCCTCCCTAGACCTCCATCAAGCTTAAAAAAGAAAACAAAATCCTAGACCCTCCTTTAAGATAAATTTGTAGATTTTTCGGTAGAAAATTTACCGCCAGAACGGTGGTTCCTCTTAATAATACAGGCTCGCTATCGCTCGCCAGGAAAAAAAATCGACACATAAATGGCACGAAAGGTCTTAAATTTGACAACGAAATTGGGCGAGACGTGTTAAAATCGCTAAAGTAATGGGCCGAATGTCTTAAAAGATGAAAAATAATGGGGATAAACTTGAGGAAGAAGAAGGCCCATAAAAAACGACCCATCTCCCCTTAACCTATATTTTTAATTATGTGTTTGTATTTTTTGTTTTTGCGTTTTCTTTCTTTGTATTATCGTTGTATTTTTCTTGATTTATTGTTTTTTGTTCTATGTGAGTAAATGAGACAAAAGGCAAAGCTGACTGTAACAAGTGTCTCCTCCAAAGTTGAAAGAGTGATAGAGCCAAATTCATGGTACGTTAGAGTCTTATTAACCCCTTTAGTACCGAGTTGTCCGAGTTGGATATTATTAGACGATTTTATCCAGCTTAGGGAGGACGTGTAGCAATTAAAAGGCTTCAAACTATCATCGATTATCAATTTTAAGTACCACGGTTTCCTCCTAAGCTGTATAAAATCGTCTAAATATAGCTGGAATAACACAGAATTCATCTTTGGTAAAGCCGCTGTCACACGAGCGATTTTTCCATCAATTTTCCATGAGCAAGTTTTCTCTCGTGATATTTCGGGACTTTTTTGCATTGGTATCGGTAACTAGACTGAAGGTAGAGTATGTTAGGCGGCTGAATTCTGATAAAGTGTAATTTTTGAAGCTGCCAGACCATAATTTCCCGTAAACATTGCTCGAAAAACGGCTCGTGTGACTCCAGCTTAAGGAAGGGGTTAACCTATATTGTTTTGTAGTCTTTGTTTTTGTTAAGTGTTTATGTTTTCTTCTTTGCCTTTTCTTTGTTTTTTCTTTTACTTATTCTGTATATTTTGCATTTGTTACAGCCTTTCGTAATATCGTGGTCAAATATAATTATCTCCTATTGATGTGGGAAAATATAAGAGCTTGATCATAGGAAATAGGTTTTTATCTTTGCTTAAGGGGAGACGGACCGTTTTTTGTTTGTCTTTGGTCTATTAATTTATGTATACCTTTATTTCTTAGTGTTTTCGCTATACCTCCATCAAGCTTAGAAAAACAACCCCTAGACCCCCCTTCAAGATAAATTTGTACATTTTACGGTAGAACAAAATTCCGGCCGAAGGCCGTTTTCTCTTTAAATTTCAGGCTCGCTAATGCTCGCCAGGAAATAATGACACCTAAATGGCACGAAAGGTCTTAACATTGACAACGAAATGGGGCGAAAGGTGTTAAAATCGCCAAACTAATGGGCCGAACGTCTTATAATTTCAAAACAAGTGGGGCTTAACACGAGGGAGAAAGGGGACCAGAAAAACGATCCATCCCCCCTTAACCTCAACAGTCCACCAGCCTCACCTTACTATTATAGGGTGCAAAATCAGGTTATTTTATATTCATGTTTACTCCTTCAGTACCCATGACTTCGTTTGCATTAGGTTTTGGCAAATGTTAGACGAATGTATTCAGGTTAGGAAGAACGTCGACCCATTAAAAAGGTGAGAAAGTATCTCAATTACTCGTTTTAGCTACCATATATCTATCCTAAGCTTTATAATATCGACTAAATTAAGCTGAAATCCAATATATATGACAAATTATCTCTATTAATAATTTTAGCTATCATATATCTATCCTAAGCTTTATAATATCGACTAAATTAAGCTGAAATCCAATATATATGACAAACTATCTCAATTAATAGTTTTAGCTACCATATATCTATCCTAAGCTTTATAATATCGCCTGAATGTAGCTGAAGTCCAATAAATACACGTTTTTTATATATTGTTGTTTATTCTTTGTTTGTATGTTGGCTTTCTTTGTAATGTCATTGTTTATCTTATATTTATTCTTTGCATTTTGCATTTGTTTCATCCTTTCGAAATGTGGGAAATTATATCAGCTATTCATGGGGGTAAATTTAGAAGACTTGATCATAGGTAATTGACTACTTGCGAGTTTCGTTCTATAAGGAAGTTGGAGCTGTAGATATCGATATTTAACATAATTATCAGATCAAATACAGATGTAATGCCTGGCCTTATATGGACACATAAGACCAAATTAGATCTATTGTCTATCTATCAGAAGCATACATTATTATTGGATTTATGTTTAATATCAATGTTTACGGCTTCAACTTCCTTATATCCATTCGGCCCCATTCAGCCAACTGTTTTAAGACGTTGAGCCCCATCCAGGTGTGGATTCCTTCCTGGCGAGCGATAGCAAGCCAGCATTGTATGTTGAAATCCGGCTTCGCCGAAGAAATTTTTCTATCGAAAAATTTACAAATTTAGCTTGCTGTCAAAACAAATATATATATATATATATATATATATATATATATGCTGGCTCGCTACCGCTCGCCAGGAAAATATTGACACCTGGATGGCGGTAAACGTCTTAAAACAGTAGTCTGAATGGAGCCGAATGGATACAAGCCAAAGAGAGAGGGAGAGAAAGATAAAAAAAAGGGCCCCCTTAAATTAACAGAATATGAAAAAAAAAAATTAACCAGCACACCGACCACATTAACCAGTGTACTACCACTGTATAGGCTGTGGTGCAATAGATACATCCAGTGTCGAGCAGTGTTTGTGTGTGTTAAGGGGAGGTTTTTAGTGTGTTTCATAGACTTCCATCAAGCTTGAAATTACACCCCCTTGACCCTCTTTCAAGATAAATTTGTATATTTTTCAGTAGAATGTCCCGGCCAAAGGCCGGTTCCTCTTAAATTACAGGCTCGCTATCGCTCGCCAGGAAAAAAATCGACACTTAAATGGGACGAAAGGTCTTAAAAGTGACACAAATGGGGTGAAACTTCTTAAAATCGCCAAACTAATGGGGCGAACGTCTTAAAATTTCAAAACAATTGGGCTAAACATGAGGGAGAAAGGGGCAAAGAAAAAAATCCCTCAAGTGGAAATCTCCCCTTAACCCATTCACTACCTGTGGCATCCTTTTATCCATATTCAGACAACTATTTGGTGAGTTTATTAAGTTTAGGAAGGACACACGGATACATCCTGTTTCAATTCAACGTTTTATCTATCATTAATCCTTAAGCTGAATAATATCGTCTACTATTTGACAGAATAAGATGAAAAGGACGTCACTGGTACTGAATGGGTTAAGTGTGCGAGTTCACGCTTATGTGTGTGTGTTTGTGCGCGGGTGGTGTGTGTGTGTGTGTGTGTGTGTGGTTTGTGTGTGTGTGTGCGTGTGGTGTGTGTGTGTGTGTGTGTGTGTGTGTGTGTGTGTGTGTGTGTGTGTGTGTGTGTGTGTGTGTGTGTGGTGCCATCCTCACAGACCAGTTCTACCTCACACGTACACATTAACCAACTGGCCACCTACACATTAACCAACCTTCCCCCCCACCATTACCCACCACAAACAACCCTGGTACGGTAGCGCTAATAAGTCATGTCTCACCTGTCAGTACGTTTGGCTCGCTCTGTGCTGTATTAATGTCTGTCTGATGTTGAGTAGGGTGGGTAAGTGTAGGGAAATGTTTGTATGTCTCACTCGAAATGAAAGAAATCAAGTTTTGATATTGCTGATACCAATTATTAATCAAAATATACTTGGTGCCGAGACATAGTACTTATTTGGGCGACTGTACACTCTCAATTAGCCTTCCCCCCGCCCATTGCATATTCATTGTTATACATAGGTTCGGTGCCGCTGTTACACATTACCAGCTGCCGAGATGGTGGGAGGGCCGAAAGGGTTTAACGAGAGCTAGTCAGGTGAGAGAGTTACACGGAGTTACATAGATACACTATCCAACGAAGGGGTCATACGAGTGTCGATTAAGGGAAGATTTTTAGTTTGCTCCTTAGACCTCCATCAAGTTTTAAAAAAATACCTCTAATATAAATTTGTAAATGTGTCGATAGAAAAATGTCCTCCTGAAGGTCGATCCCTCCTAAATTACTGGCTCGGTATACTTTTTCACGCCGTGGTAGAGTCGGTTAAAGCATGGCCAATCCTCCTGACTGTTGGTGGTTCGTGCCCCGCTGAGAGTACAAAACCTTTGAGTAGCTAACGTCTCTCTCTCTCTCTCTCTCTCTCTCTCTCTCTCTCTCTCTCTCTCTCTCTCTCTCTCTCTCTCTCTCTGCAGGTTGGTAGCAGAAATATGAAATACAAATACGAAATGAATGGCAAACAAATAAAAACCGCAACGGTAGTAAAAGACCTAGGGGTACTAATATCTGAAAACCTAAAAACTTCCAACCAATGTATAGCAGCTGCAAATAAGGCAAACATAGCATTGGGCTTTATTAAACGAAAATTTACATATAAACATGAAAACGTAATAGTGCCACTGTCAAAAGTATGGTGAGGCCCCACCTTGAATATGGTGTGCAGTTCTGGTCACCTTATCTGATCAAGGACATTGTAAGACTCGAGTCAGTACAGCGTAGAGCGACGAAGATGATACCCTCATTAAGAAATAAACCATATGAAGAAAGACTTAAACGATTGAACCTGTTCTCATTAAAAAAAAGGAGGTTGAGGGGTCAGCTTATTGAGTGCTTTAAGATACTAAAAGGTTTCGACAAAGTCGATGTAAATGCACTATTCACATTAAACAATACTAATCAAACTCGCGGAAATGGAATGAAATTAAAAACCAAAAAGGCAAACCTAGATGTCACAAAGAGTTTCTTCATCTACAGTGTGGCGACAGAGTGGAATAAACTACCAGCGAGAGTGGTGGAGAGCGACACAATAAACGCTTTCAAGGGAAGGCTTGACCTCTATCTGCAGAGGGCTGGGGTGATAAGAAAAAAAAAAAAAAAAAAAAAAAAAAATGTAAGTGTATGTGTGTGCACTGTACAGTATGTATATATATACTGTATATATATATATATATGTATGTATGTGTGTATGTATGTATGTGTGTGTGTTTGTATGTGTGTATATGTATGTACCGGTGTATATATATATATATATATACATATATAGTTTGTAAGGCCAGACTGCCTAGTAAGGACCTTGAGGTCTGTGGTCTGTGTATCTATGTAGCTCTCTCTCTCTCTCTCTCTCTCTCTCTCTCTCTCTCTCTCTCTCTCTCTCTCTCTCTCTCTCTCTCTCTCTCTCTCTCTCTCTCTCGCTCTCTCTCGCTCTCTCTCGCTCTCTCTCTCTCAAACATCATTAATCTAAAATAATGGAGGAACACAACCCACAAATAAATCATTAAAATTACAGACATGTCCCAGACGTTTAAAATGTAACACCCTTATAAAGAAGTGTGCTGGTTAGTGTGTTTGGGGGGGTGGGGTGGGGGGGAAGGAGGAGGAGAGGAGGAAGAGGAAGAAGAGGAAGAAGGAGGAGGAGGAGGAGCAGCTAGTTTGCTTTCTAGTACTCTTATCAAGTTTAATGAAATACCCCAAGACCCCTCCTTCGAGATGAATTTGTAAATTTTTACGATAAAAAAATGTCACTTGCAGGAATACATCGACACCTAAATGGCTAGAAAGGTCTTAATATTGACAAAGAAATGGGGCGAAAGCTTTTTTAAATCGCCAAACTAACTGGGCGAACGTCTTAAAATGTACATACAAAGTGTTTCGTCGTTTATGGGTGGTAATTTGAACACGTAAGCGATTGAAACACCTTATATGTGTATAATTAAATTTACATCACAGCATACAGTCTTTTCCGTGTAGTTTAGGCTCAACTCTCTTAAGGGGAGGTTTTTAGTTTGCTCCCTAAAACTTCCATCAAGCTTAAAATTACACCTCCTAGACCCCCTTTCAAGATGAATGTGTACATTTTTCGGTAGAAAAATGTCCCGGCTGAAAGCCGGTTCCTCTTAAATTACAGGCTCGCTATCGCTCGCCAGGATTAAATCGACACCTAAATGGCACGAAAGGTCTTAAAATTTACAGAAATGGGTTGAAAGTTCTTAAAATCGTCAAAATAATGGGGCAAACGTCTTACTATTAGAAACACAATGAGGCTATACATGAGGGAGAAAGGAGTCGAGAAAAAAATCCCTCAAGTGGAAATCTCCCCTTAATCTAAATTAGGTTAGGCTCGGTCACCCTAAGATAAGTTAAGATAGGTTAAGCTACTATGGGTTTCAGAGGCCGTGTGGCATCGTTTTTCGGGAATTACGTATTAACAAACAGTTGGATCAGTAGGATATTTTGCCAGAGCTTGTTTCACACCGTCCCCTAATTTTCGTCAATATAGGGCATTACCAAAAGTGGAGAGTTAAGCCACTTGTCCCTTAGTCATGAGGTTAATGTCACACCTGAATGACTAGGAAACGGACAAGGCTACCGTGACGTACCAGTGAAATCCACCAAACCATTATTGCTCTTCCATCAAACACGGTAGTTATCACCCACCACCCAACCCTACTATCGCCTTTACATTCAGGATATCTGTCACTATCAAATATATCTATTCTATCCTATTCTTTATACTCAGGCCCAATCCCCACTTTTCCTTTTTTTTCCTGTCTTGTTGGGGGGGGGGGGGGGGGCAACTCAAGACAGAGCCAGACTAGGGACAATACAACAGAAAACAATGAACACACAAACACAAAATACAAATTCACACACATCTAGGTCATCCAGGAGAAGACCCAGAGACCAGGGACACCAAATATAAATATACAAAAATTATATATTCTTTTTTGTATATTCCCTGCAAATAGTAAAATTACTCTATATAGCTTGATTGCTTTAGTCGTTTTATAGTTATAGGAGGGTATTGATTAACCTTTCTAGTTTAATTGTTGTGAATAGTTTATAGATGAAGCTAAATGATAGTTGAAATGTTGAGCGATAGGGAGAGAGACTGGTGTTGTTGAGTGAAGGCAGTGTCACACGAGCGACTTTTCCACCAATTTTTACGGGCAATTATAGTCTGGCAGGTTCAAAGTGTTTGTTTCATAAGAGTTAAACTACAGCTATTACGATTTACCGTCGATTTAGTTTATAATTCTGATTTGAAAGCCTCAAAATAGTACGAGAATTTACTTGCTTATAAAAAATGCGCTCCTGTGACACCGGCTTAAGGGGAGGCAGACCGCTTGTTTGGTCTATTAATTAATTTATTCATATGTTTTTTTAGTTTCCTCCCTAGACCTCCATCAAGCTTAGAAAAACACCCCCTAGACCTCCCTTTAAGATAAATGTAGTATACATTTTTCAGTAGAAAAATTTCCCGGCCGAAGGCCGATTCCTCTTAAAATTGCAGGCTCGCTATCGCTCGCCAGCAAAAAAACAATCGACACCTAAATGGCACGAAAGGTCTTAAAATTGACAACGAAATAGGGCGAAAGGTGTTAAAATCGCCAAACTAGTGGGCCGAACGTCTTATAATATCAAAACTAGTGGGGCTAAACATTAGGGAGAAGGGGGTCCAGAAAAATGGTCTGCCTCCCCTTAAGTGTCGTAAGATCCTTCCTGCACGACTTCTAAAAATGGAGTGAAACAGGATAAACAAAAAAAAAACACTCCCCCCTCGGTTCAGATAGGGTTAAATGTATGCTAATAATATGCACTGTTACTTTCGCCAAACTATGCTAATATGTAAGCCACTTAGACAGTAGAGAGAGCCAATATTACCCTAAAGTATTCACTATGCTAATAATGGATTTAGCATAATGGAGAGTCAATAAGATTCAACTCTGCATACAAGACGGCCTTTTTATGATAAACAAATTCAACATTGCCCAACTAAAGTTCTACTGGAAAACACAATGGTTAGGTGTAAGTTGTATAGGGCGTTAATAAATTAGACTAATGTTGCTTACCTGAAGTTAGCCTCTCACTAAGGGGCAAAGGGGCCTCTGCACTTGTCAGAGTGCAATTAAAGTATTCCCTTATTTCTCATTTGTGTCGTGGAAGTTAACTAATATGGGTCGGGTTGATGTGGCATATTACCCTTGGCAAGAAACCTGAAAAAAAAAGAATGATTACCTGGAACAAGAAAGTAACTATTACATTTCCAGTGACCTGGAAGGGGGAAGGGGGGGGGGGGTAAATCTACATGCTTGGGGCAGGGCTTGCACCCTTGCTCTGTTGAAAACAACTTCGCCAAGATTAGCAGAGGAAAGAGGGCCAGGAATCATAAAACGGCTCCTGGTCGACCCAGCCTATTCTTTAGCCTGGTTCATTTTAGACGTATTTCGGCGTCTCTCAAGCATCGTGGTCCGGTATATATATATATATATATATACCGGACCACGAGTTGCGTCGGGACACTCAGAAATCCTTGTATGGTATTCCGGAATATGGATCCTACGACTAGGTATGAATTGAAATATATTCGCCTAGTGGGTTTCCCTTCTCCTTAACATAAATAGGATAGAGGGTTGAGTGTCTTTTAAACTGCCGTGGTGTAGTTGATTAAAGCGTCGGCTATCGTCCTGACGGTCGGCGGTTCGAACCCCACTGAGAGATTAGAAATATTTAGTGGCTCACGTGTATTTATGATATATACTCAATATATATATATATATATATATATATATATATATATATATATATATATATATACATATACATATACATATATATGTGTGTGTGTGTATGTATGTATATAGGGCGTCCTAGGAACCCTTGCGTTCCCAAATGTATTGGAGCACCCAAAGCCAACTTTTAGCTTTGAACCGTGTGAACCTTATAATAACAAGACATGACCTCCCTCAAGGTACACGCCTCTACCCTCCTTAAGTCATTACTTTAAGAATATGCTAATTGGGTCAGGGTGGAAATGACGGGTACTTATGACGGTCAAAATATATGGAAGAGTGTGAGTGGAAAATTGGAAGTTGTGAACACTTTATGTACCGTAGATTGTTTTTCAACATGGTTTTTGTTTTTTAGATTAAATTATTCTGTATAAATTCACTTATGCTTCTTATTATACCTTAGAGTGCGAGTTACAATTGAAAATATATGAAAACCTTTTATGGATTATTTATTTGTTTTCCAATTTAATTATTATATATAAGTTTACATATACTTCTTAATATACGCTAGAATTTGAGCATAAATTTGGAAGATGTGAAAACTAAACATAAATATTGTTTAGTGAATGTTTGTATCTGATTTACGAAACCTATAGTGGTTTACATATACAACTGTGTGTAAATGCTTTAGTGAAGATTTGTTTGCTACTTCAGAATTCTATATTAGTTTACGTATACTTCGTAATTTGTATAAACAATTTGGGTAGGGAAGAAAAGTAAAAACAGAAAAGAAAAAGAAAGTGTCTGATAATCTACCCATTAAACGTTATATTGATGCTAGTAATCCACCAAATACAAGGATAGAAAAGTAAATCATTATAAAAATACCCAATGATTTTATATACCGTACCTTTTACATAGTATTTGTTTCGCTCTTGATTGATTTCAAGTGTATTCAAGTTAGGATACTATGGGTTAAGTAGGCGATCTGGTACCACCTGAAAATTAATCCACGTTGAAGAATCTTTTAGGTTTTATAATTAAGTATAGAATAGGCCTATGTAGACCTATCTACTAAATCGAAATGGTTTTTACCTTGGGTAGCTATAAGATAATCGTGTTTTTTATATTGTTTTCCTATGCATGAAGGAGACAAAAGGCAAAGCTGCCTGCAACAAGTGTCTCTCCCAAAGTTGAGTGATAGGTGCTACTTTAAACTGTGTGTGTGTGTGTGTGTGTGTGTGTCTGTGTGTGTGTGTGTGTGTGTGTGTGTGTGTGTGTGTGTGTGTGTGTTGTGTGGTGTGTGTGTGTGTGTTGGTGTGGGCTGTGGTGTGTGTGTGGGTGTGTGGTGTGTGATGTGTGTGTGATGTGTGGTGTGTATGTGTGTGTGTGTATGTGTATTCTAGTGTGTATGTGACTGGTGTGAGAGTGTATGCGTATGCTAATGTGCGCGTATGTGTATGCTCGTGTGCGTGTATGCTAGTGTGCGTAAATGTATGTTAGTGTGCGTGTGTACTGTAATGAAACAATCTGGTTAAATGCTTACTGCGCTGTTTTCGTAATTATTCCTGCCTAAATTACCAGCTAGCGTGATTATCCCATATAACTGCATTGTTACTTTTATTACTGGCATAATATCTTGTTATTTATATTTCTGGTATATATATATATATATATATATATATATATATATGTATATATATATATATATATATATATATATATATACTGTATATAGCCGATTATCATGGAAAATGGCTCTATTCCGTTTTTATTTTATTTTTTATTGTTTTATGTTCTTGTGTTCTGCATTTCTTTGAAGGACTTATAAATATATATACCGTAGTTATATTAATGGTTCGCCGAAATCCCTGCTATACTCTTATCCAAATTGGTAGGCCAGACATAGTTAACCCTAACCTCGGCAACTCAAAAAGGGCTAGAGCAAACGGGCTGTAAATTTCCACATCTAATCCTTGGCTGAAGCTTCCCAAATGGTAGACATAATAGCTGGTTTAATCGCGTCGTATGTGAGTTATAGAGGTTAATGTTCAAAAGTGTTTAGACCACTTATTTGGAACAGGGTATAGTATAGTGGCTGATTGACCACTTGCGAGTTTCAAGCGATAAGGAAGTTGGAGCCGCAAACATCGATTTTAAACTGAATTGCAATGATAATGTAGGTTTGTGATGGACATAAAGTATGTTGAATTGGGTTTGATGTATTTATGAATGTACTACAAACTATTTTAGCTTGTGGAGTTAGTATGAATGTATAATATGTATGTATATATTTATCTATTTACATACTTTTTCCTGTGTATATACTGTATTTGTGGACTTAGTACGAATGCGTAAGAAGAGTGGTATCGCCCCACCTTATGGTGTTGGTGGTTGTGATAGTATTTGTCATGGTGGTGATGATCTGTAGTGGTGACTATAATGTGTCTGAGTGTCTTAGTGATAGTTGTGGTGATTATGGTAGCAGTTATGATATTGCCAGTAGTGATAATGATGGTTATTATGGTTGTGAGGGCAGTCGTGATTGTGAAAGTAGTTGTGATAGTGGTGGTGATAGTAGCAGTGATGATGGGGATAGTAGTAGTGATTATGGTGAAAGTATTGGTGATGTTGGTGATGGTTACTGGAGATGACGCCACCAAAACAACTCGCTCCGCATTTGTACAAGGAACTTGCCCCGTTTTGGATAGGTTAGGTTGGGTTAGGTTAGGTTAGGTTAAGTTATTTAAGTTCGTTTAGTTGACATTAGAAGTGATGGTAGTAATAGTAGGAATTATGGTGATAGTAGTGATGATGGTGATAATAGTTGTGATGATGGTTGTAGTTGTAGTGATAATGATGACAGTAGTGATGATGGTGACAGTAGTAGCTATGATGGTGACAGTACTAGTAATGATGGTAACAGTACTAGTAGCAATGATGATAGTCATAGTAGTATTGATAATGGTGGCAGTAGTAATGATGATTGTAAGATGGTGATAATAGTAATGATGATGGTGATAGTTGTAGTGATAATGATATGACAGTAATGATGATGGTGACAGTAGTAGTGATGATGGTAAAGGTTGTAGTGATGATGACTAGTAGTGATGATGATGAGAGTAGTATTGATGATGATGGTGACAGTAGTAGTGATGATGGTGAAAGTTGTGGTGATGACTGGTAGTGATGATGGTGATAATAGTAGTGATGATTATAACAGTAGTAGTGCTGATGATGGTGATGGTGACTAGTAGTGATGATGGTGACAGTTGTAGTGATGATGATAGTAGTAGTGATGATGGTGATAGTAGTAGTGATGATGATGGTAATAGTAGTGATAGTACATCGCAGAGTTGGGTATGCCGTTTACTTTACGTCTACTTTATTGTTTGTATGAATGTGCTATAATAATATGTATGTATTAGTGTATGTATTTATCCATGTTTGTTTTGTTTTTTGTTTTTTTTGTACCAGTATAATTTATATGTATTTATTTGTGGAGTTAATTTGTTTACTAAGGCGGTGGTATATTGGTGTGGCAGCGAGCCAAGGGTGACGGTAGTGCCAATATATACTTCATGATGAGTCCTCTCTCTCTCTCTCTCTCTCTCTCTCTCTCTACCTCGCGCTCTCTCTCTCTCTCTCTCTCTCTCTCTCTCTCTCTCTCTCTCTCTCTCTCTCTCTTTTTCTTTTCGGTATAAGAATGTCCTGGCCGAACCAGTCCCTCTTAGATTACAGGCTGCCAGGAAAAAATCGACAAATGAAATGCACGAATGGTCTTTAAATTGGCAGAAATGTGGCAGAAGGTTTTAAAATCGAAAAACTAATGGGGCGAACGTCTTATACTCTTTAAACTTATGGGGCTGAACGTGAGGGAAAATTGGATTAAGAAAAAAAACTCTTAAGTTATAATCTCCCCTTCAGCCGGCGGTAAGTTCAATCAATCTCTAAGCAGCTTACATTTTCGATAGTAACTGGAAAAATATGTAATTTATGGAATTACTCTTTCTTATTAATGCCAAGTTTTCACAATTAATGATATATTTCGCCCCAAGCCTCTTCTAATAAACTGAGTATTCAATTTTTATACATGGCAATTTACCGTGAGCTGGAAAAATTAGAATATACTTTCATCAGAAATATATAGTTTCACTAAAATATTATGTATTATAGAACACTGTTTTATTGGGTTTTGCTGGATTTATTCAGAGTTATAGTCCAGTCATTATGTGTAGGCCAAATAATTGACCACTAACCTCTTTAACTAAAAAAAAATCTACCGTTTAAGGGGAGATGGGCCCCTTTTCTGGACCCTTATGTTTTGCCCCATTAGTTTTCAGATGTTAAGATGTTTGCCTCATTAGTTAGTCGAGTTTAAGACCTTTCGACCCATTTCTTCGTCAATATTTAGACCTTTCGTGATACTTAGGTGTCGATGTTTTCCCTGGCGAACGATAGTGGGCCTGTAATGTTGGAAAAACCGGCCTTCGGCCGGGAAATTTTTCTACCGAAAAATGTACAAATTAATCTAGACGGGGGATCTAATGGATGTTTTTTTTTTTTTTTTTAATTTGATGGAGGTCTAGGGAGGAAACTAGAAAAATAACTAATACATGCAAAAATGGGCCAAAAGTGAACCATCCCCCCTTAAGACAGGGAAAAGGTGTGGGAATGTACAGCTCATTTGCTCTAGCCCTTTTGGAGTTACAGAGGTTAGGGGTCACGATTTCTGGCCTATCTACAATGCATGAATTTGGAGTTGCAGGGGTTACTTACTGGTCACGATTTCTGGAGTTACAGAGGTTATTGGTCACGATTTCTGGAGTTACAGAGGTTATTGGTCATGATTTCTGGAGTTAGAGAGGTTATTGGTCATGATTTCTGGAGTTACAGAGGTTATTGGTCATGATTTCTGGAGTTACAGAGGTTATTGGTAACGATTTCTGGAGTTACAGAGGTTATTGGTCACGATTTCTGGAGTTACAGAGGTTATTGGTCACGATTTCTGGAGTTACAGAGGTTATTGGTCACGATTTCTGGAGTTACAGAGGTTATTGGTCACGATTTCTGGAGTTACAGAGGTTATTGGTCACGATGTCTGGAGTTACAGAGGTTATTGGTCACAATTTCTGGAGTTACAGAGGTTATTGGTCATGATTTCTGGAGTTACAGAGGTTATTGGTCACGATTTCTGGAGTTACAGAGGTTATTGGTCACGATTTCTGGAGTTACAGACGTTATTGGTAACGATTTCTGGAGTTACAGAGGTTATTGGTCACGATGTTTGGAGTTACAGAGGTTATTGGTAACGATTTCTGGAGTTACAGAGGTTATTGGTCAGGATTTCTGGAGTTACAGACGTTATTGGTAACGATTTCTGGAGTTACAGAGGTTATTGGTCACGATGTTTGGAGTTACAGAGGTTATTGGTAACGATTTCTGGAGTTACAGACGTTATTGGTAACGATTTCTGGAGTTACAGAGGTTATTGGTCACGATGTTTGGAGTTACAGAGGTTATTGGTAACGATTTCTGAAGTTACAGACGTTATTGATCACGATTCCTGGCCTAGCTATAATGAATGGACTATAGTAACTATCTATAGTAGCCTATCTATATGATTGATTCTTCTGCAACACTCACAATATAGTTTAGGATATTGTGTGGATTTGTTAATCAGTATGGTATAAAAGCAAAATAAAAGGGTTCATAAATGATGGACTATCGAAAAATTTACAAATTTAGCTTGCTGTCAAAACAAAAACATCTATATGCTGGCTCGCTACCGCTCGCCAGGAAAATCTTGACACCTGGATGGGGGTAAACGTCTTAAAACAGTAAGCTGAATGGGGCCGAATGGATACAAACCAAAGAGAGAAAAAAAGCGAGGTGGGCTCCCTTAACTATAGGATCTCTAGTTCTGACCACCTCGTTGGGTCCGTAGGGTCTGTGCGGTCAGTATATCTGTGTAACTCCTTGTAACACATACTCACTGTCTCTCTCGATTTCTCACTGTCTTTCACTGTCTTATCCACAGTTAATAATCCTCTAATTTCAACCTCGGCTGTTTTTATCTCTCGCTTTTTCAGTGTCTCTTTTTTGTTTATCATTCTCTATCTGTCGATCTCTATTTCTCTATCTGTTTATTATTGTTTATCTATATTTCTTATTGTGTCTATATGTCTATCTATCTTTGTTTAACTATATATTTTCTTATATATTTATTTCTGTATTAGTCTATATATTTATATATTTGTATGCCTGTATGTCTGTCTATCAATCAATCTATCTATCTTTCTTTCAACAGGAATAAAATAACGAGAGGCACCGAACAACGTGTTGATTTTCAGTCGTTTCGATATGTTCTGGACATGTCGAGAACATGTCAAAACGTCTGCAAATAAACATGCTGTTCGCTGCCTCTCTCGATGTTTTTTAATTCCTGCTGAAACTGCGGTTCCCAAAGAACAAATCTATCTCGTAACTATCTATCTATATATCTGTTTATATCTGTCTATCTGTGTGTAATCATGAATACACCCGTCGATTTCATTCGCTCTCCATTTACTCTCTCTCTCTCTCTCTCTCTCTCTCTCTCTCTCTCTCTCTCACTCTCTCTCTCTCTCTCTCTCTCTCTTTATCTATTTATCTCTCTCTCTCACTCTAACACACTCTCTCTCTCTGCCATAACTCCTGTCACCGGGGTCTCCGCCCCCCTAAATAATAAGATCACTTGACCATTGTGGACCCCATAACTGACCCCCTTCTTGGTCTTTCTCCTTATTATTCCATTCCTTCTTCTTCTTCCTCCTCCTCCTCTTTATTCTTCCATTTCTTTCTTTGTTCTCTTCCTCTTCCTCTTTATTATTCCGTTTCTTCTTCTTCCTCCTCCTCTTGCGACTCATTCTTTCACTTCTTTCTAATCATCCTTCTTTTTATCTATGTACGCCTCTTTCTATTCCCATTCACCATCCTCTTCTTCCCTTTATTTTTTCGTTTATTGTTATTCATCCTTCTGTTATGTCTATCTATCTATCTATCTCTCTATATATATCTATCTATCTATCTATCTATCTATCCATTTATCTATCTATCTATTTTTCTCTATATATATTTATGTCTATATTTATATATTTATCTATATATCTACCTATCTGTCTATCTATCCATCTATTTATCTGTCTATCTATATCTATCTATCCTTTATCCTCTTATCCTTACTTCATCTCCTCCCTGTCTACCTTTCCTCTTATAGTGTATATTTATAGTCGGTTTTCTTTTGCCTCTTTCATTCAGTGTCGTATATTTTTGTTTTATATGAAACTCCATTTTATTCTCCCTCTATCTATCTATATATATATATATATATATATATATATATATATATATATATATATATATATACTGTATATATATATATACTGTATATATATATATATATATATATATATATATATATATATATATATATCACTATCTAGCTATCTGTCTATCTATCTAACTAATTATCTATCTATATTTAGCCACAAAGTCTCACCTCATATCCTCCTCTCATCTCCTTCCTATCCTTCATATCACACAAGTAGGTTAAAGTCCACAATCTGACCTATCTCTCCCCCACCCTCCTACTAACCTACCCCCTTTCGGATCTCCCCCTCCCCCCCCCCCCCTCTTCTGACACTATTCCTCCCCCTCCCCCCCTCACCTATCCC
This sequence comes from Paralithodes platypus, assembly GCA_032716605.1. Taxonomy (NCBI): domain Eukaryota; kingdom Metazoa; phylum Arthropoda; class Malacostraca; order Decapoda; family Lithodidae; genus Paralithodes; species Paralithodes platypus. The sequence continues at coordinate 39,911,839 of CM064545.1, read as the reverse complement.
TTTCCTCCTTACCCTCTCCCCTCCTGGCCCTATTCCTCCACTCCCCCCCCCCTTTCCTCCACTCCCCCCCCCCTTTCCTCCTCCTTACCCTCTCCCTTCCCCCTCCTCCTGACCTTATTCCTCCCCCTCCTTCCTCCTCACCCTCTCCCTTCCCCTTCCTCCTGACCTTATTCCTCCCCCCCTCCCCTTCCTAACCTACCCTGTTTCCTCCTCCTCCTACCCCCCCCCCCCCCCCCCTCCTCCTCTCTCTTTTGACTGACAGGGCCGCATATTCTTGGCCGCTTGACCGATGGCTTTTGGCAGGGGATCGAACCCGGTAAGACGAACCCGATTGGGGGTTACGGGTTATTGAGTATGGGAGGGGGGGGGGGGGTGTTATATCGGAGAGGAGAAGAATGTGAGAGAGAGGAGGGAGAGTTGGTGGTTAAGAAGAGGAGGAGGAGGAAAAGTAACTATTTTCACCATCATCTTACAATCATCATTACTACTATCACCATCATCACTATTATTATCACCATCATCTTACAATCATCATAACTACTGTCACCACCATCACTACTACTATAACCATCATCACTGCTACTGTCACCATCATCACTATTATTATCACCATCATCTTACAATCATCATAACTAGTCACCACCATCACTACTACTATAACCATCATCACTGCTACTGTCACCATCGTCACTACCATCATCATCATTATCACTACAACTAACACCATTATTACTATTATCACCGCCATCATTACTATCATCATCATCCCTATTACTACTACCATCACTGCTACTGTCATCAATACTATCACCATCATCGCTACTACTATCACCATCAACACTACAACTATCACCAAGAATACTGGAGGACACGCCCCGAAAAACAACTTGCCTCAACGAGATGGGTTGGGTGTGAGAGGGATCTGCCTTGTGTGGGCCAATCTGCTTTCTTCAGACACCCATTTTCTTATGTTCTCAACGTTTTCTCGCCCAGAAACAAAGTCGCCTATGATTATATTTTGTGATTTTTTTTGTTATTAAGCTAAATTAGACTAAACTTACCTAACTTAACCCGACATATCCGAACCCAACCTAACCTATCCAAAACAGGGCAAGTTCCACATACAAATGCGGGGCGAGTTGTTTTCAGGGCGACATCTCCAGTAAGCATCACCAACATCATCAATACTGTCACCATCATCACCACTACTATCCCCATCATCGCTACCACCATCACCATCACTATCACCATCATCCCTACTACTACTACTACCATCATCACTAATACTATTACCACCACTATCACAAACACCACCACCATCACCACCATCATCACTACTGTCAACATTATATCCCCACCGGTTAATTAATTTTATCTGACGGTAAATTGAATCCCGTAGCAACTAATTTCTCGCTATTTAATGGAACAATGTGAAACCACGATGTCCCTGCACCATATTAAGACCTAAGTTTATATAATTACCATATTTCACTACAAAATCTTCAAAATAACCGAGAAATCTTGATGGGAACTTTGCAATTTACCGTCAGTGGAAAATAATCAACAGTATAGTCGTCTGGCTTCCCTCACTGTTCGTGTTTGTGTCTCACCTACACAGTAATCCAGCTAGCTCTCACAAACACCTCCTCCTATTCAATTCACTTCATTAAGGGGAGGTATTTAGTTTCTTCCCTAGAACTCCATCAAGCTTAAAATTACATCCCCTAGACCCCCTTTCAAGATAAATTTGTACATTTTTCGGTAGAAAAATGTCCCGGCCGAAGGCCGCTTCCTCTCAAATTACAGGCTCGCTATCGCTCGCCAGGAAAAAATCGACACCTAAATGGCACGAAAGTTCTTAAAATTGACAGAAATGGGTCGAAAGTTCTTAAAATTGACAGAAATGGGTCGAAAGTTCTTAAAATCGCCAAACTAAAGGGGGAGTGCGTCTTAAAATCTAAAAAGCAATGGGGCTAAACATGAGAGAGAAAGTGGTCCAGAAAGAAATCCCTCAAGTGGAAATCTCACCTTAAACAAGCATGCCACACTTATTTCCAATACACACACAAGAAAACCACTCTTTAAACTTTGTGGAGGACACTTGTTGCGGGGAGCTTTGCCTTTTGTCTCCTTCATAAACATAGAAGATAAAAACAGAGACTATTACACATCTCCCTTGCTCTAGGGTAGTAGGTAACCGCCGGCTATATCTCCGTAATTGTGCTACGTCGATGTCCAGGATTTAGGAATGTTGTTGTTTTGCTTAGTTAAAAAGAATATATAGTTGTGATATTTCTTTGGTGTTTTCTATTTATTTATTTTTTCAATGGATTTCGTCCATTGCAGGATTCAGACTTATTTATAGAGTGCAGTTTCAGTTTAGCAGTTATATGTTTCAATTTAGTTTCAATACCCTCACACTCAAGTATAATTCACAACCACTGACATGCATAAAACACATCGACACGTACATACATATGCTCACATAGACTCATAAGCATATCAATACACTCAAAAGCATACACCTACTGATGTGCAAGCACACGAGCTTGCGTTCACACACACACAAGCAATCTCACTCATAAAAAGTCAACACTTATTACACCATGTATTTCCTCACCCACATTATGTCTCAGGTACTAGTGCAAGCAAGTTTCCACACACACACACACACACACACACACACACACACACACACACACACACACACACACATTAACCCATTTAATATTGGGCCACTCTTCTTAATTTTATTCTGACGACCATTCGACGATTTTTTTATAATTTAAGAAAGGCCTCAGGCAATCAAAAATGTAAATTATATTTAATTTATAACTCTAACTCACTCAGACTCCTTCCAATCTTAATAACATCGTCTAAAAGTAGCCGGAATATAGCGAAAAAAGGTATCATGTTTTACTGAAAGGGTTAACATGCGTACATACAAGCATATATGCGTACGTGGATACACGTACACACAAGCACACTCACGCACACAAAAATAGTCGACACCTGTTGGACCATTTATTTTCCCGTCCACAATCTGCTTCACACACACACACACACACACACATAGATAAATACATACACACACGTACGTCCGTTTCCTGCCTTGCATTAACTATAAAGATAAACAGAGAATTTCGTGTAGTCTACCCTTTCGTACCCTCCTCTCACTCTGGTTCTATCTATTTATCTGTTCAATTATATATATATATATATATATATTAATTTATCTATATTATATCCAGTTGCACCGAAGGAGAGGTGGAAGGATGGAGTGAGGAAGTATATGGATGAAGGCGGTGCTCGTTGGGAGGAAGGGCGTTGACTGACTGGGTACAGAGGTGCATGGGGGCGGTTCGTTCGTGGCCACCCCTTGGGGGGATCACGGCGTCGGGCAATAGATAGATAGAATATCCAGTTATCTATGTGGCAGCTAATTATAGATTTTCGTAATGTATCTTTCTCGTATGTTGTTATTAGGACAAGCCAACTATTTATCGAGTATAAACCCCCTTTTAAAACTACATGGACACATATTCTTTTCTCTTCTATATTTTCCAGTATTATATCTATGTTTAGTAGTGACCTTCTTGTGTATCTATACTGTATATTCATGTGTGCCTTTTTATTATTCGCGTGTATGGAAATGTGAAATTAGGTACAGTATATGGGATTAGTTTTCTTATGTAAGGTAATAACGCTTGTGGGTACTGCTAATGTGTGATAATATTGTATGTGTGCTTTTGTATATGTGTTTTCTGTATGTGGATCGGTAAGGGAGAGACTGTGGGTGAATATGTATACGTGTGTGTGAGCCTATATGTAGGTGTGTAGGTGTGAGTAAGCCTGTGTGTGTATGTAAGCGTTTGTGTGTGTGTGTGTGTGAGAGAGAGAGAACCTGTGTGTAAGCATCTGTGTACGTCTGTGCGCCTGTGTGTGCGTGTGTACGTGAGCTTGTGTGTATGTGTGAGTGAGCCTGTGAGTGTGTGTATGTAAGAAGCGTGTTAGTGTGTGTGGAAAAGAGAGGGAACCTGTGTGTATTTGTGTGTGACCATCTGTGTACGTCTATGAGCATATGTGTGTGTGTGTGTGTGTGTGTGAGTGAGCCTGTGTGTGTGTGTATGTGAGCCTCTGTATGTGTACGTGAGTGTGTGTGTGAGTGTGTTACCTTGGCAATATACCTGTTTACAACGGTGTGGAATGAGAAGGCGGCCAGAAAAAACATATATGAGAGCAAAGAGATATTACCTAACGAGAGAGAGAGAGAGAATTAAAAATATATGACGAAATGATAAATATATTCTGTGATTATGTAAACAGGATTAAGAAAGAGGGAGCGGGGGGAGGAAGAAGGGAAGCAACAGTGAGAGAGAGAGAGAGAGAGAGAGAGAGAGAGAGAGAGAGAGAGAGGGAGGGGGGGGGAATTTGAAAGTGTATGATGAATGAATAGATAGAAAGGGAAAAGGGGAAACAGCAAAGAGAGAGAGAGTGAGAGTTTCGAAGTATATTTTCCTTATATAAATATTATGCATGGCCTTCACTTGCACCTTACAAATTGATATGACTGGAAAGGATGTTTTTTTAAAGTTAGTGTATATTTAGCCAACTTTTAAGATCTCGAATACTTATGAATGTTGTGAATTGCATTTAATTGCTTGATGCTTTCATTACAACACATAGTTACCATATATATATAAATTGTGATCCTTATTAATCTGGCCTATATTTTATGTAACTCATTATGAATTACTGTATAGCCCTGTATGTTTTCATTTGATCATTCATATATATTTGGATGGTATTTATGTATTATATTTAGCATGCTTTGTGATATTAGTGAATTTACGTACCGGTATATATTTTATGTTGCTTACTGTATTGTGAATTACTACTATTTAGCCCAGTATGTTTTCTTTCGTCATTTACATTTTTGGGGTACCTGTAATATTAATGTATAAGATTTAGGATTAATTATGATATATCTGATTTGGTTTATCGTCCGTATAACGTGTAATAAATTACCGGTACTCTATAGCATAACATTTATTTTCTTCGGTAATTTATTTATTTTCTGTATTTTTATTTTTATCTTTTTAAGCCTGGATGTGATATTTCTTAATGTGTTCTATCTTCCGTGTAACATATTATGAATGACTATAGATCCCAGCATCTTTTTCTTTGGTCATTTACATAGTTGCGCGCGCGTGTGTGTGTGTGTCTGTGTCTGTGTCTGTGTGTGTTTTATAGTTTGACCTGAATTGTGATATATATTTTGTGTAATTTGTGTAAATTATTATGCGTAATTTACTTTGAATGACTATAGATCCCAGCATTTTTTTCTTTGGTCATTTACATATTTGCGGTGGTATTTGTGAGAGTGTGGAGAGGTACCGGGGGGAGGCGGCAGTATCTCATATAACTTTTATCACGCCCTAAAAAAGCTGGGTTTAGGCAGTATGTGTGGGTGTGGAGAGAGAGGAAGGGTGGTGGGGGTGGAGAGGCACATTATAGAACCACATAGACTCGGATGAATAAATAGATAGATAGACTGATATAAATACTGTATAGATAGATAGATAGATAGATAGATAGATAGATAGATATCCAAACTAATGGGGTGAATGTCTAAAAATCTCAAAAGTAATGAGGCCAATCATTAGGGACATTGAGGTAGGAGATTTATGTAAATAGAGGGATTAAGTAGGAAGGCATAATATAATGTGTAGGCTACAGTCTACTCGTTTAATCCGCAGAGTATCAGAAATGTTAGTTATGCAATTATATTTTTGTTCAGATTTCTGTAGGAAACTGTATTGCTTATACATTTCATAATTTATCTCTTTTTCCATATAAGACATTGCACATTTATTTTATACATTAACTTTTAAGCTTTTCATAAGCCTAAACAATATTCTGAGATTATGCGAGTAGACTTTACATAATATAATAACACGCTGATATATATTGTTGACTTGAACTTGCTGAATGTCAGTGAAAGTTATACAGTATATCCCTTGAATTCGTCCCTGTTACTCATTCGGCTTTGGGGGAGGCACTCGTTACTGGTAACCTGTGTTTTGTCTCCTTCATGCACAAACATTTAATATACAGGTATATATATATATATATATATATGTGTGTGTGTGTGCGTGTGTGTGGTTGAGAGATATATGGAGAGATATAGAGTGGGAGGGAGATGCAAATTAGAGAGGTGACCGCCATATAGGCAGACAGACACTCGTACGGAAAAACAAACATACAAAACTCAGGCAGTAAAACCGTGACTTTATGTAGTATTTGCTGAAGTTTAGGTGTGTGGGTGTGGAAGGGGAGGGGAAGGCTGAATATAACGCTCATATAACATACTGCACATTTCTCATATATGCTAAGCTACAGTGTGTTATAAATATATATATACATATATATATACTGTATATATATATATATTAACAATTTCAGTATACAATGATGCATTCTTTAATTTTATCCTATGATTACACGATATTATTAAGTTTAGAATTGGACTGTGGAAGCCAAGAGTCATTTGAAACAATCGATACCCTTTCGATTCCTAGAGGCCTTTCCAAATCTGAGTACAATCGTATAACGTTAGGTAGCATATAGTTCTTAATTCTGAATAGATTACATAACTTTTACCCCATGCTGACGTCGATTTGATGTATATTTATTCATTTATTTATTTATTTATTTATTTATTTATTTGATGTCTAAGTAATCGATAGAAAACCTGCAATATAGGAGAAACCAGCCTATGCATTTATCTACCGAAAAATTTACAAATTTAGCTTGAAGGGAGGAAGAGGGTCTGGTTCTTCCTTCGTCATTTCTTTCCATTCACACCAAGACCCAAGTGACGCCTGGTGTATTTACACCTTCAGCCGGTATCACACGAGAGCTTTTATAGTCAACATTCTATGATCAACATTTTTCTGGCCACATTTCTGGAATATTTCGCACTGGTATCGGAAACTAGACTGTTGGTAGATGAATGTATGTAACAGAAATAATATAAATGTTGACCTACTAAGCTGCCAGACCAGTGTTGAGGGAAAAAGCGCTCGTGTGATACCGGCTTTAGCTACGAGATGACTCCTATAGCGCGTGAGCTTTGTTTACTAGATAAATGATTCTGGCACCGGCGCCAAATTGTATAATTAGTGAAGACGGAGGAGCCTTGACGCTGACATTGGTGTCATCGTATTAACCCTCTCCGACATATGACGCAATGTTGAGCCTATTAGGGATACTTTAAAGCCTTTGTTACCATCAGGGGTATTTAGAAACCTTTTGTTTAGTTACTTCAACCTCTGCAGTTGTCTTTGAGTTAGCTGTGGGCAGAACACTAATTTTGGAGAGGTAATTATAAGAGTGAGAGAACTCTATTTATTATTGCTAATCTGGTAACCTCTGCGTCATACGGTCGTGAGAGGGTTAAGGGGGGGTCACCTGCTTTTGTTCTCTAGTATTATGTTCAGTTTAGGTGTTAAGGGGAGGCAGACCGTTTTTCTGGACCCCCTTCTCCCTAATGCTTAGCCCTACTATTTTTGATATTATAAGACGTTCGGACCATTAGTTTGGCGATTTTAACACCTTTCGCCCCATTTCGTTGTCAATTTTAAGACCTTTCGTGCCATTTAGGTGTCGATTATTTCCTGGCGAGCGACAGCGAGCCTTCAATTTTAAGAGGAATCGGCCTTCGCCCGGGACATTTTTCTACCGAAAAATTTACAAATTTATTTATCTGGTTATTAGTAGATGATTTTATTCAGATTAGGAAGGCATTGGGTGAGTCATAGGGATACTTGATTCAGTGTTTACCCCTTAAATATTAATATATATATATCCATCTATCTTTCACACACACACACACACACACACACACACACTCACACACACACACACTCACAAACACACACACACCCTTCCCTCCCCCTCCCTCCCCTAGTCTCGTGACTTGGCTCCCTCCCTTTCCTCCCTTCCCATGCATCATTATCTCTCTCTCTCTCTCTCTCTCTCTCTCTCTCTCTCTCTCTCTCTCTCTCTCTCTCTGTTTCATGCATCATTATCTCTTGCTTTATCTCTCCCCCTCCCACATTCTCATATTTTCCCATCTCTATCTATTCACAACTTTACCCCTTCCCTCTTTTCTACCTTATTTCCCCCCCCCCCATTTTCTCTACTCTCCCGAACCCCCATTTAACTGTTTAATAATTGTATTTTCTTCTACAATCCCCAGGAGCCTAAATTGCTAGCTATGTACTATATTTCCGGAAGCCCTAATCCCCGAACGTTGGCCACGAATGAATCTCCTCCAGGCACCCTGCTCCCTTCCTTAGCACCCCACCTTCCCCACCCCTTACTATCACTCCCCCACCTCCTCTTTCTCCCCACTAACCATTCTCCCCATCCTCCCCACTTATCACTCCTCCCTTCCTACCACCCCCACCTTCCCCCACCCCCTTACAATCACTCCCCCACCTCCTCTTCCTCCCATCTTACCATTCCACCCCCTCTTACCACTTCTCCTTCCTCCCCCCTCTCCCCACCCACCCCCTTCCCTCCCTTTAAGTGGTTGCCAAGTGTCTGAAGCCAATGACAGAACGAGCTTTACGAGTACCTAGAAACGAAGGGTCATGGGAAACTAGTATACAGTATTGTGGATGAAGGATAGGTGGATGAAGTGGATGGATTGATGGATGGATGAATGGATAGATAGATACAAAAAAAACGATAAACAGGCATAAATAGATACATACCAATACATATTTTACCGTTCGTGTCTTCCATTACTTTACTCTTCCTCCTACTGTATCCCTATGTACTATACATGCCTACATAGAGGTCACAAAAATCTAGTCTATTTGGAATTTGCTTTAGATTAGGTAGATAGATAAACGTATTGATTAATGAAAAACAAAACAGACATACACATACTGTATATATAAATATACACCAATTTCCACATACATACCAGTACGTACTATTATATATACAAACATACAAACATTAAGGTCTTAAGGAATTACTGTATAGTAGTGTATTTGTGATTTGATTGAGAGAGATTGATAGATGATTAGATTGATGAGGTAAAATATACACTCTAAGTATACATACATACATACATACATACATATATGCATACATACATACATTAATTTTGTATGCATACATTTATATATACTGTACATACACACTTACATAGGTTGCATGAATACATACATATACTGGGTACATACATACATACATAAATACATACATATAATTAGACAGATAGACAGACAGCTGAACCCCTGTTAATATATTAAGGCGACCGTCTACGAGTGTACCCAACCAATACCATTTGTCTTGTCACGGTGCGTATGTATTTAAGGGGGAAGGGTTTAAATGTTGGTCGATTATTTCATATACATATATTATTATTATTTAGTGTTATCCATAGACCTCCATCAAGCTTAAAGAAACACCCCCTAGACCCCCCTTCAAGATAAATTTGTACATTTTTCGATAGAAAAATCTGCCGGCCGGGCCGGTTTCTCATATAATTACAGGCTTGCTGTCGCTCGCCAGGAAAAAAAATCGACACCTAAGTGGCACGAAAGGTCTTGATATCGACAAAGAAATGGGACGAAAGGTCTTACAATCGCCTAGCTAGTGGGTGCAAGCATCTTAAAATCTCAAAACTAATGGGGCTAAACATGAGTACAAAGGAGTACAAAGGAAATCAAGCAACAACAGATCTAGTGACCCTTCTAGGCTGCTTGTCCTCCAAAACACTGAGGATCAAGTGTCCAAATAGTGGTTTAGAGTCGGTAAGGGAACATTGGAAAGGGAACTACTGCCCTGGAACTAATGTCCGTGGCAGGATTAGGAAGTTAGTAGGGGACAGATGGGTTAGTAACTGAGGGGGGGATAAAATAAAGTTATTCATTTACAAACGCAGTCATGAGGGAGAAGGAGAGCCAGCAAAACTACCCCTCTCCCCTTAAGGTGCCCGTCTACAAGTGAACCCAGCCAATACCATTCGTCTTGTCACGGTACGTATGCAAATTATATATATTAGGTACGCGGGTATTTAAAAAGAGGTTATGTTATTTTTTTGGTCTATATATATTCAATAATTTACTTTTTAGTTTCCTCGCTAGGTTTCCATCAAGCTTTAGACAACAAAAAACCAAGGGGGCTTCAAGATAAATGTGTATATTTTTCGGAGGAAAAATATCCCAGCCAAGGCCGGTTCCTCTTGAAAATACAGGCTCGCTACCGCTCGCCAGGAAAAAATCGTCACCTAAATGGCACGAAAGGTCTTAATATTGACAACAAATGAAGCAAAAGGTTTAACAATCGTCAAACTAATGAGGTGAACGTCTTAAAATCTCATAAGTAATGGGACTAAATCATGAAGGAGAAGGGGGTCCAGAAAAACGTAAAACTTCCCTTTATACGTAGGAGTGAATTTCGGAGGGATGGGTGGAAAGATAAATACGGCTGATGTTGGCAAAGTGTGTACGGTACGAATATTTTATAGTGGGGATGATTCGTAAGTTCGTGCGGACACATTCACACACACACACACACACACATACATTCACACACACACACACACACATGCACACACAGCCCGTAGCCTAGTAGGTAGAGCTCTCGTCTCACACACGAGGGGTCGGGGGTTCAATCCCCGGCCGGGCGGAGACAAATTGGGCTTGTCTCCTTTCATGTGTTAGCCTCAGTTCACCTAGCTGTAAATAGGTACCTGGAATAAGTGGACGACGTTGTGACGTCCCATCTGGGGTTGGCAAAAATGGTACAAGGCGAGATGGGTATCATATGGTTCACCTAAGCTGATGGCTACCTAAGCCTTCGGGCGAGACGGTACCGTCTATAGTGAGAATGGTACCATACAGATCCACCCTAAGCCTTCGTTTCCGATGTCGCCAATTGGCTAAAAATACAGACTACACACACATCCACAGCCATTCCAACGATACATATAACACCTACACATATAGGAGGCGGGAAATAACGAGCATGCTCACTCCCGCAATACAACTAGAGTAAGTACAACTAGAGTAAGTACACACATACACATACGATCATTCTAACACAAATATACATGCTCAGTCTCACACATATGCCATCATTCACACATACACAATCACACACACATATACACATACTCACTTTCACACTAACACACATATACACATATACTCATTCTCACATACACTCTCTCACATACGATACATGCTCTCCCCCCCGCCCTCTCTCTCTCTCTCTCTCTCTCTCTCTCTCTCTCTCTCTCTCTCTCTCTCTCTCTCTCTCTCTCTCTCTCTCTCTCTCTCTCTCTCTCTCTCTCTCTTACTGGTTCCCTGAAAAAGACAATCTAAGAATCGAGAGAAAAAACCTTGGCGAATCATAGTCGGAGAGAGAGAGAGAGAGAGAGAGAGAAAGAACGTGTGTGTGTGTGTGTGTGTGTGTGTGTGTGTGTGTGTGTGTGTGTGTTACATAAGAAATAATAAGATAGCATGTTAACATGGTAGTGGTAAGGTAAATAGGAAAGAGAGAGAGAGAGAGAGAGAGAGAGAGAGAGAGAGAGAGAGAGAGAGAGAGATTAAAGAGAGAGTCGTAATATTGAGCCCCAAAGAGAGACAGTTATACAGACAGACACACAGAGCAGAAGATGACGTCAGAGAGGGGGAGGTATTTTTTTGCGGCCGAGACGACCTACGACTTTACGTAAACAATTGGAACTGACGCAGGAGAGAGAGAGAGAGAGAGAGAGAGAGAGAGAGAGAGATTTAAGAGGTAAGGGAGCAAGTAATGTGATACCATGCTTAATTAATTAGCATAATGTAAGCGAGATGATAAACATTGTGTTAATGTGATGAATTGTAGCACACGAGAGAGAGAGAGAGAGAGAGAGAGAGAGAGAGAGAGAGAGAGAGAGAGAGAGAGAGACATGGAATATATTATGTGAGAAGAACTAATTTTCTAAATGAACAGACAAATGTCGATTTAATGCTAACTGTTGGAACTGATGCAGGTGCTAGTGGGTGAGAGAGAGAGAGAGAGAGAGAGAGAGAGAGAGAGAGAGAGAGAGAGAGCACCCGGAAGCCATCTGGGTGTTGTCTTAAGTGAGCGAGCAAGAGTGAAATCAATTAAAAAGATCTTAAGCTACATATATACACACACACACACACGCACGCGCAGCTACATACACGCAGACAGATGCTCTCTCTCTCTCTCTCTCTCTCTCTCTCTCTCTCTATCTCTTCTCTGGCTGTGCTTACTCAAGGGCAAAGCAGCGTTTTCGTGAGTATACAGAGTAGCCGTGTTAGTAAACCTGGGAGAGAGAGAGAGAGAGAGTATGTGTATGCGTGTGTGTGTGTGAGAGAGGGAGAGAGAGATTGAACTAGTTAGAGTTGGAATGGGAGGGATGGGAGATACAGAATTATTATATTAGCTTGCAAAAGGAAGAAGCACTATGTAAATTAGCTAACGAATAGTTAATAAATCCAATAAGTTAGCAGGTACGTGAAGAGAGAGAGAGAGAGAGAGAGAGAGAGAGAGAGAGAGAGAGCTGCCGACGTGTGAAAGACAGTGTGAAATAGACAAATTATGCTACTGATATAGAACATGGGATAACTAGCTCTCTCTCTCTCTCTCTCTCTCTCTCTCTCTCTCTCTCTCTCTCTCTCTCTCTCTCTCTCTCTCTCTCTCTCTCGCTTACACTGAGATCATTAGAAAACTAAATGAGTTTGAAATCGCCAATTGTAGCCTCAATACGAATGCAAAACGCAACCATTACTGGAAGTTGAAGCTGGAGAAATGTAGCACTAGTATTTGTGGAAACTTTTTCACATCAGATCTGCTCTACCTGGACCAAACTTTTCTCAGAAGTTGTAATGTGTTTATATTGTACCAGTTTAATACCAAGAGTAGATAGTATTATTCACACCGGTGGCGTCCTTTTAGCTTTACTCTGACTACTGTTAAACGATATTATTCAGTTTAAAAAAGGCCTCCAGCAATTAACAGGCTTCAAACTATGTCACTTAACCAATTTTACAACCACAGATCGTTTTTTAACTGCACAAAATTGTTTATTTATAGCTAAAATAAACATGTAAGGGGTTAATGAGAATATGTGTGTATACAATTTGTCTGTCCATATTTTCACTGAGAGTTTCCCATTGGATTGAGCCGCATGGTTTTTGAGATACTTACTATATCTCTGCAACTCCCTGTAACTCTCATTTTTCATCAAACACACCGATAATCAAAGCATCCAATTCCACTTTTAAATGCAAACAGGCAAGCACACATATTCCATAGTTTTAATATTTATTTAACTTCATCCGTATATATTCCCCTACGCTTTAAGGGTCAATCGGGAAAATGTGTTTTGGGGGTAGACTTTAAGGGGAGATTACTTTTACACACACACACACACACACACACACACACACACACACACACACACACACACACACACACACACACACACACACACACACACACACACACACACACCTCCATCAAGATTAAAGAAAATACACACACACACACACACGCACACACCTCCATCAAGCTTAAAGAAAATACCCTAAGACCCCCCTTGAAGATAAATATGTACATTTTTCGGTAGAAAATAGTTCCGGCCGAAGGCCGGTTTCTCTTAGATTATAGGCTCGCTATCGCTCGCCAGGAAAAAAAATCGACACCTAAATGGCACGAAGTATCTCTAAATGGGGCAAAAGGTATTAACATTGTCAAACTAATGGGACAAACGTATTAAAATCTCAAAAGCAATGGTGCTAAACATAAGGGAGAAAGGGGTCCAGAAAATAAATCCCTCAAGTGAAAATCTCCCCTTAAACGAACAGACTTGGAGGTGATTGTGTTCGTGATTGTGTTCATGATTGCGTTCGTGATTGTGGTCGTGATTGTGTTCATGATTGCGTTCGTGATTGTGGTCGTGATTGTGTTCGTGATTGTGGTCGTGAGATTGTGTTCATGATTGCGTTCGTGATTGTGTTCGTGATTGTGGTCGTGATTGCGTTCGTGATTGTGTTCATGATTGCGTTCGTGATTGTGGTCGTGATTGCGTTAGTGATTGTGTTCGTGATTGTGTTCATGATTGCGTTCGTGATTGTGTTCGTGATTGTGTTCGTGATTGTGTTCGTGATTGTGGTCGTGATTTTGTTCATGATTGCGTTCGTGATTGTGTTAGTGATTGCGTTTGTGTTCGTGATTGCATTCTTGACTGTGTTCGTGATTGCGTTCGTGATTGTGTTAGTGATCGTGTTCGTGATTGCATTCTTGACTGTGTTCGTGATTGTGGTCGTGATTGCGTTTGTGTTAGTGATTGTGTTCGTGATTGCATTCTTGACTGCGTTCGTGATTGTGTTCGTGATTGTTGTAATAATTATGGTGAATATTGGTAAGAATAATTGTGTGGTGATTGTGGTAGTCGTTCTGGTTGGGAGGTGATGGTTGTGGTGAATAGTGGTGAAGGTATGGTGATAATTGATGGTGATGTGATGGGGTTATAGTAGTTTTAAACAGCAGTAGCAGACGGGCTGTGTGTTTGCAGATGTGTATATGTGTGTGTGTGTGTATGTGTGAATATACTGCATATTCAGGGTATGTAGATGGGGATACGTGTGTGTGAGTAGGGATATATGCTGTATGTGTGTGGAAGTGCGTGTGAATTCGTATGTGGTGGTGTGGATATGTGTACGTGTGTGAATGTGGATATATGTGTGTGGGTGTGTAGGTGGAGAATGGATGGGAGGAGAGGGAGGTAAGGGGAGGGTATGTAGGGAGGGTGGGTTTGGCACGTTTGGCATAAGGTGATGGAAGGGGAGGGAGGGAAGGAAGGGGAGGGTGGGAGAGGAGTGAGAGGGAGACTAAGGGAGGGAGGGAGGGAGTGGGATGGGAAGTAAGGGAGCGAAAGCGATCTGAAGGCAGGAATAGATATAGAAATAGGGCTCATTCGACAAGTCAGGAGAGAGAGAGAGAGAGAGAGAGAGAGCGAGAGAGAGATAAAGAGAGAGAGAGAGAGACTGTAGTATCTTAAAAATATAGTAGCCTTTGAACTTGTGACTATTTTTATTTTATGTATTTTTATTGTTTTCATTTCTGTTCTACTTCCGCAGGGTTTAAGTAACCTTGGGAAGAGTCTCCTTCAATTAAAGGTATTGTTTCTTTTAGTTTTATCGCTTTTTTTTTTCTTGGTAGTCCTTTGTAGGCTGGATAAAATAGCCTGGCAGAAGCAAGACTGTCATGAATCATACGTCACGGTACTGAAAGGGTTAATAGAGTGTAAAGTATATTAATTGACAGCAGATTAAAGATGAATTAGGAGAGAGAGAGAGAGAGAGAGAGAGAGAGGTGGGTAGGTAGGGTGTAAAGGGAAATTAAAGCGAATTGGAGGGAGGGTGTGAGAAAGGAATGTGAACTGGTAAGATAAAATTCAAAGGAGAGAGAGAGAGAGAGAGAGAATGAGTGAGTGAGAGAGAGAGAGAGAGAGAGAGTACAAAGGAGTACAAAGGCAATCAAGCAACAACAGGTCTAGTGACCCTTCTAGGCTGCTTGTCCTCCAAAACACTGAGGATCAAGTGTCCAAACAGTGGTTTAGAGTGGGTAAGGGAACCTTGGAAAGGGAACTACTGCCCTAGAACTAATGTCCGTGGCAGGATTAGGAAGTTAGTAGGGGACAGATGGGTTAGTAACTGAGGGGGGGATAAAATAAAGTTATTCATTTACAAACGCAGTCAGTCGCGGGTTTGATGCGAGATATTTGTCTAGGCGGAGTTTAAATGAATCAACGGTGCTGCAGTCTATAACGTCTCGGGGAAGCCCATTCCACAAGTTGACAACTCGATTGAAGAAGAAATTCTTAGATTCGTGTGAGTTAAAAGATTTACCAATAATTTTGCAACCGTTTCCCCGCGTGTAATTAGATTGGTCGATAGTGAAGTACTTACTACAGTTCATATTGTCGATGCCTTTGATGATTTTGAACACTTGAATTAAGTCACCTCTTATTCTGCGCTGGGTTAAAGGAAATAGATTTAATTCTCTAAGACACGCTCTTCGTATGGTTTGTTCTTTAGGCTAGGTATCATTTTGGTAACTCTACGTTGAACTCGTTCTAGCTTGTTTATATCTTTTTGGTAATAAGGGCACCAGGATTGAACGCAGTATTCCAGAAGAGGGCGGACTAAGGAATTGTAAAGGGTTAGGATAACTTCTTTGGATTTATGCTCAAATGACCTGCCTATAAAGCCAATTATTTTGTTTGCCTTCTTAACAACTTCTGAACATTGTTGACTCGGTTTTAGGTTACTCGATATTGTTACTCCCAGATCGGTTTCTCTGTTTACATTCTTATGCTGAGTGCCATTCATCGAATAGTTTGCTTTCTCATTTAGGTATCCGATATGTAGTACTTTACATTTATCCGCATTGAAACTCATTTGCCAAATTTGGGCCCAACATGACAATTTATCTAGATTGTGTTGCATATCGTCAACTTGTTCTTTTGAGAGTACGCTATTTGCAATTTTTGTATCGTCAGCAAATTTTGAGATTGTACAGGTGAGACCCTCATCTATGTCGTTGATGTAAATTAGAAAGAGAATTGGTCCTAGTACCGATCCCTGGGGTACCCCGCTACTTACATTGGTCCATTTAGATGCCTTACCGTTTATGACTACTCTTTGCTTTCTGTCGCTGAGCCAATTTTCTATCCATTTCAACACACCGTCTTGTATTCCATGCGCTTTTAGTTTTAGCAGTAAACGTTTGTGGGGAACTTTGTCAAAGGCCTTTTGAAAATCAAGGTATATAATATCTACAGCTTTACTCTCATCGTAGAGGTTGAGGATATCGTGGAAGAAGTCTAAGAGGTTTGTTAAACAGGAACGTTTTTACGAAAGCCGTGTTGAGTATCTTTAAGTAAGTTATTTTGCTCTAAGTGATTTACGAGTCTGTCTCTTATGACCGTTTCTAGCATTTTACATACAATTGAGGTTAAGCTAATTGGACGATAGTTACTGGGTAGGGATTTGCTGCCTTTTTTTAATATCGGTGCTACGTTGGCTAGCTTCCACTGATCAGGCATAGTTGTAGACTGCAAGGATTCATTGAATAGCAATGTCAGTGGTTTGGAAAGCTCATCCTTAGCTTCCTTTAGAACTCTAGGCGAGATTGTATCAGGTCCAGGCGTTTTATTTACCTTGAGTTTATCTAAACAATTCAATACTTCTCTCTCTGTAACGGTGATATTGCTTAGAACATCTGAATTATCAATCTGAATCGGCGATGGTGTAGGGATATCACTGAGGTCTTCGGTTGTAAAAACTGATGCAAAGAAGGTATTGAGGGCATTACTCATTTGTACTTCGTCTTTGGTGTATTCTCCATTTTCATCGACTAACGGTCCAACAGTTGAAGTAACTACTTTTTTCTTTCTGATATAACTATAGAATTCTTTTGGGTTTGTTTTACTTTGATTCGCAACATGTAACTCCAGGGTCTTTTTACTTTGCTTAATTAACTTTTTGGCTTTGCGTCATAGCTCTACAAATTTCACCCGTTCTTCGTCATTTTGTGAGGATTTTAATCTATCATTAGCAAATTTTTTAGCAAGCAGACAGTCTGAAATATCTTTATTCCACCATTTGGGCTTATCATTATGGCCTGGACGCCGTATTTTCGATGGTATGCAGTCTTGCACTGCCTTAAGGTAAGTGGTTGTGAAACACTCCCAAGATGTATTTATGTCGTTATTGTTAGTCAGAAAGCTCCAGTCAGTTTCTTTAAGCTTTGATTTAAGTTTATGAAAATTTGCTTTCTTGAAATTAGGGACTTTCTCAATGCTGCTATTTGATTTGTTACTAGTAAAGTTTAAAGTGAAAGTTATCGTACGATGGTCGCTGTTACTGAATTCATCACCAACATTCAAATTCTCTATTAATTCTTCTTTTGTTGCGAGTACAAGGTCAAGCACATTATTACCACGGGTCGGAGATTGTACAAATTGAAAAAGTGAACTCTCTTGCAAGTTAGCATAGAGGTCGTGTCCAGAGTGTGAAGTAAGAATATCGCCCCATTTAGTCACGGGTAAGTTGAAATCGCCAAGAATTACGGTATCTTGTATGTTAGTTATTTCTGCAATTTGTTCATAAATTTCACTGTCAGTTGCACTGATTGAGATGGGGGTCTGTATAATAAAGCTAGTGTTATTTTAGTTCCTCGTTTATTATTTAATAGTACGTAAGATATGTCTATATTCGCAATTTGAGGTTTTGACATTAAGACGGGATTAAGACTTTCCTTTATAAAAAACAGAACTCCTCCTCCATTTCTATTGATCCGACTTTTCTCAAACATTGTATAACCAGGAAGCGTATATTCGGCTAAAAAGTCTCTGTCTTCCGTATTTAACCAAGATTCTGTAATGCCGATTATATCATAATGTTCTGTAAACACGATTTCCTCTAGATCTGCAAATTTATTGCGTATGCTACGAGCATTTACATAAAACACCTTAAGAGTATTAGAGTTGGATGTTACTGATTGTGCATTGTCTGAATTTTCAGTTCGTATTTGACTTACACTACCCTGTCTGGGGTCTGGTTGACCCAGTTTTTTTAACGGAAATCCTGACTGCATCGTTCAGCAGACGACCAAGACGTGCAGCTCCTACATCATTGAGATGTACACCATCTCCTGAAAACAAATATTTATCATATTAAAAATGATCCCACGTGTCGACAAAGCCGATGTCCTTCTCCCTGCAGAGTTTGGCTAGTCGGCGATTTGTACTGGTAGCTATGTTGTAGAATCGGTTTTCTACATCAATCCGGGGAACAATTCCTGAAATTAAGATTCTATTAGATTTTTCCTTGAAGGACCTGATCAGCCGCCGGTACTTGCAAAGTAGTTCCTCTGACCGCATCCGTTGGACATCGTTAGATCCAATGTGGATGACGTACGTAGTGCTTGCGGGGGCGAGCCTGGAAACCTCTTCCACAGCCGCAACAATGTCGTCCACGCCGCCACCTGGGATACAGAATCGCTTTCTGGTCCTGGGTGCCCTGGCGCAGAACTCGGTTAGTTGGCCACGGACCATGGAGTCGCCCACAAGCCGAACTTCTTCCGTTTCCTCTTCCTCGTCAATAGCCAGAATTTTGAAGCGGTTTTGGCATGTTGTCGGGATGACCTTCCTGGTACTGGTACTGGGATGCACATTGTTTCTCACTAACTGAAAATTGTCCTGGGGGGAGTGAGAGTAGAGTCATTATTATTTTCTGCAACATCTAAGGTAGCTGCTGGTGTGGGTACCGGTACCTGTACTGTATGCACTGGAATGGCGGTTGACATCGTAGTGGTTTCTTGGGCCAAGGGCACTCCTACGTTGAGTGTGGCAAATTCTTGAAGGGATTCAAGCTTCGTAGTCAGGGCATCGATCTTGCGGTGAGCTGCATTCAATTCATCCGCAATCTTCTCTCGGAGCTGGCAAATTCTACAAATTTGGACATCAGTATCAACAAACATGGTAGGGCCAAATTTACCGGAACAACTCGTGCAGGTTCGTTGCGTCGCCATGACGATATAATCACAATATGCCTGAAAATCACACAAATTTATGTTAGCAAAATGGTACAATTAAAGCCTGAATATCACAAAAAATGTATGTTAGCAATGTGATACAATTAATTCCTGAAAATCACACAAAATTTTGTTAGCAATATGATAAAATTAATATGCCTGTAAATCACAAAAAATATGTTAGCAAAAGAACATAATTTATGCCTGAAAATGAAATAAACATTGATGTTAGCAGTATGACACAGTTAAAGCCTGAAAATCACAAATGGACTAGAAATTTGTTACAAAATTTACTGGAAAAAAAAGTGGGAGAGGGTTAATGTAGCCTAGTGAGAAAACTGGAAAACAGTATACAGTACAGTAACAAAAAATATTTGTTAGCAATATGGTACAATTAATGCCTGTAAATCACAAAAAGAATATGTTAATCACAAAAATAATATGGCTGTAAATCACAAAAAATATGTTATCAATAGAACACAATTTATGCCTGAAAATATAACAAAAATTGACGTTAGCAGTATGACACAGTTAAAGCCTGAAAATTGTAAATGGACTAGTAATTTGTTACAAAATTTACTGGAAAAAAAAGTGGGAGAGGGTTAATGTAGCCTAGTGAAAAAACTGGAAAGCAGTATACAATACAGTAACAACAAATATTGGTTAGCAATATGGTACAATTAATGCCTGTAAATCACAAAAAGAATATGTTGATCACAAAAAGAATATGTTAGCACTAGAACACAATGTTATGCCTGAAAATAAAAATAAAATTATGTTAGCAGTATGACACAGTTAGGCTAAAGCCTGTATATTAGTTTATACAGTGGTCGACACAATACTAATAATAATGGAGTTAGTAATATCCCTGGCAAGAGTGTGAGAGGCCTATTAATATGGTGACAAGTATCTGAAATGCGATTAATAAATAGGCTATCAAAAAGTATTACAGTAACTAAATTATTCTAACCCAATATTAAAACTATCTTGACAAATGTTAGTGTGTGCGATTTATATAGATAATCAAGATAAAAAGTTCAACCAAGTACAGTATTGGCTAGACTTTGATATATAAAATACAAGAAGAGGGTTTGTTTATGCGTACACAGGTGGCGCTGGTATCGGCGGCGTCTCTACTTACTTGACAAAGTAAAAAGAGAGAGAGAGAGAGAGAGAGAGAGAGAGAGAGAGAGAGAGAGAGATAACAAGAACAAAAGTAAAATAACAAAAACACAGCAAAAATATATACCCACAACCTAAAACAAAATGGACACTTACCTTAAAATATGAGACCGGAACAAGGAAATAGCGAGGAGACATATTTATGTGAGACAGGGAAAGTAGGAGTGAGATATTGTGAGATTTTGCCGAGAGAAAAAGGGAGAGATACAAGGAGTCGCGAGGGACACTTATAGTCTGTTCACTCTACTTAGGCCAGAAATCTTCACCACTAATCTCGTATAATTCAGAGAAGGCTGGAGAAAATGGGCTGTAAATTGAAATACCTAAATCCTGGTCCACTTCTACTATCTTATTTTTTGTCTATAGTAAAGAACTATTTTTATCCTCCAAATTGATCAAATCCTAAATGTTAAATAGTTGCAAATAATTTAGCGAAAATCCCATCAGCTCCAACGTCTAATACATGAATGGACATATACCTTAATATATAAACATTTATCAACCTATACCCAGCTCAAGCATATCAATAATCGACGATACCATGGGACTAAACATTTTGTTATAATTCCACATTGTCAAAGCTTCAAGCATGTTTAGGATATTTAGAACTTACGTGAATTGGCAGCACAACGTATGCATTTCTTGCAAAAAAGAGATCGACAGCGCTTAAATGATACTTGTAGTTCAATCTTCTAATACGTAGACAAAAAATATCACTATAGACTGTTTTCTGTCAGCTGATGGTAAATTGCTATCTCACCATCATTATTTCTCGGCTATTACCAAAATTGTGTAGTGAAATACAGTATGTTGCCAATTATGAAAACTTAGCAATACTATGACGCAGAGATATATCAATATCATATTGTTCCGTCAAGAATCGAGAAATGAGATGCTAAAGGATTCAATTTACCATCATCTGGAAAAAAACATACTGTAGCTTGGATTCGTTCTTGT
The DNA here is from genome assembly GCA_032716605.1 of Paralithodes platypus. NCBI lineage: Eukaryota > Metazoa > Arthropoda > Malacostraca > Decapoda > Lithodidae > Paralithodes > Paralithodes platypus. The sequence goes on along the minus strand of CM064545.1, from coordinate 39,890,053 downwards.
TGCTGTAGACTTTTCCTGAAGGTTCCGGGAGTGATTGTATTAGAAAATGACAAGAGTTTGAGAACTGTATCATTCTACTTACAGGTGTCTCTCAGCATGGCCAAATTAACAGAACTTATGTAAAACATATAGACCTGCAAACCATACTAATAAAAACAAATTTAATATGATAAATCAGATGTTGCGAGAGAGAGAGAGGGGGGGGGGGGGAGGGAGGTAGCGAGGGAGAGGGAGAATATAATATGATAACTATTGACAAAAATAAACAATTATTCAATACGATAACCAAAAATCAATACGGTACATATGATAAATTGGAAGACGTTGAGAGAGCGAGAGAGAGAGAGAGAGAGACGGGGTGGGGGGGGGGGGGGGGGGTTAAGGGGGTGCAGCGGGCTAGAGGGCGCGTCAACCCCCCCTCCAGCCTAATATAGCCTCCATATTAATAATGCCAGGGGAGGGGGAGGGGGAGAGGGAGTAGAGGGAAGAGCTGAAGGAGAAAGAGAAGGGGAGGAAGAGAGAGGACGGTTGAATAGGATGAGAAGAGGGAAGGAAGGGAGGAAACAAAGGAAGAAAGAAGGAAGGAAGGAAGGGGGAGGGGAAATTAGAAGGGGATGGTGGAATAGGATGAAAAGAAGGAAGGAAGGAAGTAAGGGAAATGAGAAGGAATGGAAGAGGGAGAGCGACAAGTGGAGAGCGAATGAGGAAGAGGGAGGAGAGAAAGAGTGGTTGCGGGGGGGGAGAAAGGGATGAATAGGACTTTAAATTGAGTATGACCCGTTCATAGGTTAGTTTATTCCGGGGGGGGTGAAAAGGGGAGAGCTAAAGGGGGTAGAGGGGAGAGAAGGGAGGGGGGTGAAGGAGAAAGAAGGGAGGGCGTAGAGGGATGGGGTGAAGGAGAAAGAGGGGAGGGGTGATGGAGAAAGAAAGGAGGGAGGAAGAGGGGAGGGGTGAAGGAGATGGGAGGTGGGACAGAGGGAGAAATATAGGAAGGGTGAAGGAGAAAGAGGGAAGGGGGTGAAGGAGAAGGTATAGGGGGTGTAGAAGGAGGAATAAGGGAGAGGGCTGAAGGACAAAGAAGGAAGGGGAAGGAGTGTAGAGGGAGGAATAAGAGAGGGAGGAAAGGAGACGGGAGGTGGGGTAGAGGGAGGAATATGGAGGAAGGGGGGGAAATAAGGGGGAGGGGGGTATGGGGGTGTTGGGGGTTGCCGGCTAACAGAGGGTATATAAGGCTGCCCCAGACACCCCCCGCCTTGCTGTCTCACGCAAAACGCCCGCAACACACATACCTCTCTCTCTCTCTCCCACCACCGCCCCCGCATCAACAAACCACCAGCGCCGCCACCATGTCCCGTAAATCCGGCTCCCGCTCCTCATCCCGCCGCTCCAAGAAATCTGGAGGAGGAAGCAATGTGTTCGATATGTTCACCCAGCGGCAGGTGGCGGAGTTCAAGGAAGGTTTCCAGCTGATGGATCGCGATAAGGACGGCGTCATCGGCAAGACTGATCTCCGCGCCACCTTCGACGAGATCGGCCGCATCACCAATGACCAGGAACTCGATTCTATGCTCGCCGACTCCCCCGCCCCCATCAACTTCACCATGCTCCTGAATATGTTTGCTGAGCGGCAGACGGGTGAGGCGGACGATGACGACGTGGTGGCTAAAGCCTTCGTAACGTTCTCCGACGAAGAGGGCCTCATCGACTGTGACACCTTCCGTCACGCCCTGATGACGTGGGGCGACAAGTTCTCCTCCCAGGAAGCCGACGATGCGCTGGACCAGATGGACGTTGGTGAGGATGGTAAGATTGAGGTGCAGAGCATTATCTCCATGTTGACGGCTGGTGGTGGCGACGACGCGGCTGCCACCGAAGATGCGGCCTAAGAAGAAGAATCGGAAGTTAGAGTTTTATATAGGTGCTGAAACCTCTATCCTGAGACCTTTATTCTTCCGTCTTTCCTACTATGGTATGGTCTATTTTTAGTATAGACGCCGAAACTCTCTCTCCTTCCTTACTCTTTTTGTCTATGTTCGAAACTCTCTCTCCTTCCTTACTCTTTTTGTCTATGTTTATTAATATAGACGCTATAACCTTCTTCCGTCCGCCCTCCACCGTATTTGACGTGGACACTTATTCTACCGTTTATGATTCTATTTCTCCACTATCTCCCTTTTCTAATACCTAGCTCCCTTTCTAATTTTCTACCATTGCTCAAAAATCCGTCTATTCTATGTCCCTTCCGTATCTCTTTTAATTCCCAATAGAGCTCAGAAACTCACCATTAACCTAATAACCTTTAAAAAAAAAAGACAAACGCTTGTTAATCACTGCCAGTGTCCCAGACTCGTTCAGTGACGTGAAAGGAGATCCGTAAATATCAAGGAATAGCAAGTTTCGCAAGGATCTCCAGCATTAAGCTTAAGGAGTTTCAATAGCAAGTTGAAGACGATGGCAATTATAGCAAGTTCCGTGTGTTGTGATGCAGTGACATTTGTTTATATTCTACAACGACTACAACCAAGAACATAGATACCAACTACAATAGAGTGCCTTAGCAACAACAACAACAATAGAAGCAACAAGTTATAGACAGGAGCTACAGTAGAGCCTTAGTATCAACAACAACAACAACAGCGAAGTGTGTTTTAAGGTGGGAACACAAAAGCAAAGAAGAGAGAAAAGTGCAAACAAAAGACTAAACAAGAGGCGATACTGTAAACGACAAGAGCCGGTGCAAACAATAGACTGACGAAATTATTTTGTTAGTGGTTCTTGATAATTATTTGTTGTTTTGTGTGATCGATAAATAAAGCCATTAATTTTTCGGAAATCTCATTTACTCATTTTTTCCAATATGTGTGAGGCTAGGAAATGGAAGTGGTGATGTCAGATGGCCAGGGAGTGATGTCAGAATAGCCAAAATTGAAGTGGTGATGTCAGATGGCCAGGGAGTGATGTCAGAATAGCCAAAACAATAACAAAATATAATAAAATACAATATCTAAGCTAAATCAAATCAAATTGCGATCGTTGATGTCGATATGGCTTGCCGATGTGCCTGTGATTAATATAGTTTCGCGGTGTTGGTCATGCAGTTTTAGTCTAATTAACAAAAATGCATTAACCTTCAATTTATATTCCCAGAATTTGACTTCTTAAATGGTAATTAAATACAGTATAATGTAGTAGTCACTGATATAAAATATTAAAAGTGCTCAAATCCAATGGCTGTACCTCTATAATAATAACTATATTCTCAGTGTTGGGCAGGCATTTTTGGTCTACTAGTATTTTCAAAGCAATAACTACTCACTTAAAAAAAACTAATTTATGTCCCAAATTAAATGGTGATATACATGTAACTTCGCAGTGTCGACATGCAGTTTTGGTCTACTTCACAAACCACCAATAGCTAATCATTTACAAAGTTATGTACTGTATACCCAAATTCGGCGGTGAAATCACTCGACCGTCCCCTCATCGACAAGCCAAATAGGACATCAGCTGATCGCATTTGGCAAGCCTCTATATTGGTCCCAGCTTGACATTGCATAAGGGCATAAGGTGTGACGTCATAGAGAGAGCTTAACCCCTTCCGTACCGGCGACGTTCTTTATCTTTAGTCTGGCTACTATTAGACAATTGTATTCAGTTTAAAAAGGTCCTCCATCAATTAACAGGCTTTGAACTATCTCGCTTAACCCTTTTTTCTATCATAGACCCTTCTTGGACAGCATAATATCGTCTAAGTATAGGTAGAATAGAAACAAAAAAGACGTCGCCGGTACAGAAGGGGTTAACTTGATATATGGGTGCCAAGTGAGGAAGGATATAGTAGTTTTATATATCGTAGAAGGTAACCTTGATAAATACTTGAGTACATCCATCCTTCCTAACGCCATTACAGGAAATTAATAGTGATGACTGAGCTATACAATATCTAAAACCTATTTACTTCTCAATAGAAAGAAAGATTGTTTCTTAGATTCATCCCCTTTATACAATTACAATAATATAGTATAGTGAGGATTTCACTATATATGTTCCTTACGCTGTTACACTTGTCAATATAGATACAGATACCTTGATAGTATACTTAAAGTGGTGTCACACGAACGATTTTTCCGGCAATTTTCGACAGCAAGTTATTTCTCGTATTATTATTATTATGCTGTTTCGTATTGGAATCGGAAACCAGATCGAAGATGGATTATGTTGGGTAGTTTAATTCTTATGGAATTAATATTTATATTTTCAAACTGCCATACTACAATTGCTTGTATGAATTGCTGGAAAATCGCTCGTGTTACACCGCCTTCACACACAAGACATAAAAGATATGTTAGGAATAGATCTGTATCATGTGGAATTTTGATCGTCTATACACCATAAAATATAGGATTATATAATTCTGAATATACGAGATAAAAAACATATATGACAAATTGGTGGCATCTAGATCATTGTAATTTCATGAGCCATCCATCAGTGACATCTGAGGCATTTAATACGATATGCATCGTTACTTGCGTCACTTGGCATAATGTCACTTATAATAATAATGTGACGTCAGCATGCTCTCTCGCACACCTCCTAAGACATCAACTGGCTATCGACACATCAATATAATTAGTTACCGTATTATATAGTCTTTTTCTTTATTCTGCCTTTACAGTATGTGACATCCACTTCTAGCGTCTGAACGAAGTCAAGCATGGCACTGTAGATACAAAGATGATATTTATTTATATACCTATATTGTAAGAGTATTTCTATATAATGAAATCTTTCCAAACTACTCTTGTTTTTCATGTTTTTATTTGTATTCCCTACAATGCTGACTTGGAAGAAAACGGTGTAAAGAAAATGGGTGTTGGTGTATGGTTGGTGGTTTGGTAGGTGTGGTGGTGTAAGTGGTTGTAACGGTTGGTGGTTCTAGAGTTTAATTTGTATCCCCTAAAGTGATGCTCTGGAAGAAAACGGTGTAAAGAAAATGGGTATTGGTGTATGGTTGGTGATTTGGTAGATGTTGTGGTTATTATGTAATAGTAGTGGTGGTTGTGGTTATTGCACGATTGGTTGGGGAGATTGTAGGCACTAATCGAGCAGGGCAGTACCCAGGGGAGGCCACATAGGCATATGATAAAGAGTTGCTGGAATTCCTGTTTCATTTGCTTGGTTTCCCTCACTGTTTCTATGTGTGCCTCACCTACACTGAGAGTAATCCAGCTAACTCTCACAAACACCTCCTCTTACTCATTTCACTACCTTTAACAAGCACACCACACTACTTTCCAACACACCTAAATTACCTCTAACATACCTTGATTTCGGCTCTCTACCACTCTTTACAACCTTGGAGGGGGGAAGGGGAACACTTGTTACATGCAGTTTTGCCTTTTGTTACCTTCATGCAGATATAATATAAATAAAAAGTAGTGTTTGTGGTGATAGTTTACAATTTACCACTTGCGAGTTTCAGGCTATAAGGAAGTTGGTACTGTAAACATCGATATTAAACACAAATGCAATAATTATGTAGGTTTCTGATGGCTAAAGAGTATGTTGAATTGGATTTTATGTGTTTATAAATGAACTACAACCGTATTTTAGCTGGTAATTCTGCTAAATATTCGATGGCCACAGCTCCAACTTCCTTATAGAACGAAACTCGCAAGTGGTCAATTGCGAAGGTATAGTCCGTTCATTATAGGTAGGCCAGATATCGTGACTCCTAACCTCTGTACCTCAAAAGGAGCTGGAGCAAATGGGCGGTAAATTTCCACGCCTCCTCCCTGGCTAACCCTTCCTGAATGGTAGAAATGGTAGCTGGTTTACTCTAGTCGTCGGTGAGTTACAGAGGTTAATGTTCAAGAGTGTTGGCCTACTATTTGGAACAGGGTATAGTTTAGAAGGACTCTCATGTGTTGGAAAGACTCACAAATAAGTCGACTTCAATTGAATTTAGTCAAGAATTAATGTGGAAGGCCTGACTAATCAATGCTGATCATTCAGACGAATTATTGGACCTGCTTGACCAGTTAACATTTGTTTGTTTATTCCAATGGCTGCGGTGTTCGAATTCATTATACAGATGAATAGAATAATGCTAAACTAAATAAAATCGTCTACGGTTAGCCATAATTGATAACAAAAGGCCGTATCATAAAGGCCCACTAACAGCAGATTCCATTATATATTATTGTTACATATACATCGATTATGTACAGTAGGCCTAATAAGTCATGTCTCAGCTGGCATTACGTTTGCCCCGCTCTGTGTTGTATTAATGTCTGTCAGATGTTGAATACGGTGGATAAGTGTAGGATCATGTTTGTATACCTCACTCATAAAGAAGAAATCATGTGTAAATATTGCTGATACCAATTATTATTAATCAAAACATACTTGGTGCCGAGACATGACTTATTAGACCGACTGTACAGTACATAATGATGAGTAAATGCGTATACGATGGGGACCTTATCGTCAATACGTGTAGGCCTAGTTACCTCATTAAAAATGGGTGAATAATTTAAGGGGGAGGTAGTTACTTTTTTAGGACCCCCTTCTCCCTCAAGTTTATCCCCATTTAGTTTTGAGATTGTAAGACGCTCGCCAGGAAAAAATGACACCTACATAGCACGAAAACTCTTAATATTGACAAAGAAATGTGGCGAAAGGTCTTAAGATCGCCAAACTAATGGGCCGAACGTCTAAAAATCTGAAAATTAATGGGGCTAAACATGAGGAAGAAGGGGAGCCAGAAAAACGACCTATATCCCCTTAAATGTTGATGCTTGTAGCTTGCACTTCCTTAACCCATATGACGTCTTGTTTTATTAGAATACAACTACATTTAGACGATTTCATGAAGCCCGGGAAGGATATATGGTAGCTAAAAGGATTAATTGAGATAGTCTGTAGTCTATTAACCCTTTCAAGAGTATGACAGTTTATTCTGGCTATCATTAGACGATTTGATGTAATTTAGGAAGGATCTGTGGGAATGATAAGGGTAAATATTACTTCAATTAACCCTCTGAAATCCATATCTATCTATCTATCTATTGCCAGACGCCTTACTCTCCTTACGATGGTGGCCATACTCAGAATGCCCCCAAACGGACCTATTCCCTGTGAGAAGGACAACCCGAGCCAGTTTAGTGAAGGACTTACAGGATTGACTACTCAATTTAGGATCCGTCCGGCTCCAAGGCCCTCTGTGTATCTTGTTAGCACTATTTTTTACAGTGGTGTTCGGCTAATCCATTCACTAACCTGCCTTACCTTTAGGTAAGCAGTACGGATTTGTATCAGGTTTACTCCCCTAGACAGGTTGCCAACCAAGGCTGATGAGTCCCATCCACCCGGATTTGTATAAGCTTGTCTCCCCTAGATGAGTTGCCGACCAAGGCTAACGAGTCCCATCCACCCGAAATCTGAAGAACATCGTCTAATAATAGCCAGAAAACAGAAGTATTTTAAAACTAGAATATTCATTGTGTAGCTATTATAAACCCCTCATTAAGCTTAGGAAGAACCTCTCTGCAACAAAGTAATAAAGATGATATCACGTCTTATTAACAGCGGCCAGTCATTTTCCGGAAAGTAGTTATGTGTAATTTGAGTTAATTAGCATTGTTCCGGTAAATGAGGGAAGCAGTAGAGATGGAGAGATAATAGGAGGATATGTTGGGGTCTCTCTCTCTCTCTCTCTCTCTCTCTCTCTCTCTCTCTCTCTCTCTCTCTCTCTCTCTCTCTCTCTCTCTCTCTCATATACTGTATACATGCAAATATACTCACAAAAGCTTAACCCTTTCAGTACCGGCGCCGTCTTTTTATTGTTTATGCGTGCTATATTTAGACAATTTTGTGTAGTTTAAGAAGGATCTGTGGTAGTAATAAGAGTTAAGGGAGATGGTTAAATGGACAGCACCGGTGATGAAAGGGCTAACCACACACACACACACACACACACACACACACACACACACACACACACACACACACACACACACACACACACACAGCAGCAGCAACAGCAGCAGCAGCAGCGCCCTCTCTGTAATTATTGCTGGTTGTTGTCACTGAAATTACAACACTTAATATTAACACGTACAAGTCCATAGCGTTCCCCCCTCCCCCCTGCAATCCCCCTCCCCCCACCTTCCCCTGTTATCCCCCTCCCCCCACCTTCCCCCTCCCCCCCCTTCCCCCTGCAATCTCCCTCCCCCTCCCCCCTCCTTCCCATTGCAATCCCCCTCCCCCCACCTTCCCCCTGTTATCCCCCTCCCCCCACCTCCCCCCTCCCCCCCCTTCCTCCTGCAATCTCCCTCCCCCTCCTTCCCCCTGCAATCCCCTTCCCCTCAACCTTCCCCCTGTTATCCCCCACCCCTACCTTCCCCCTGCAATCTCCCTCCCCCCACCTTCCCCCTGCAATCCCCTCCTCCACCTTCCCCTGCAATCCCCCTCCCCCCACCTTCCCCCTGTTATCCCCCACCCCAACCTTCCCCTTGTAATCCCCCTCCCCCAACCTTCCCCCTCCCCCACCTTTCCCTGCAATCCCCCTCCACCCCCACCCTCCCCCCCCTTTTCCCCTTTCCCCCCCCCCCCCCCTTCCCCCTGCAATCTTCCTCCCCACACCTTCCCCCACCCCCATTTAACCCTTTTAGAACGATGCTGTCTATATTTCATTTTACTGGCTCTCACTAGACTATTTTATTCAGATCAGTAAGGACGTGTGGGAATCAGCTAGGCTTAGTTTATAATTATGAGGTCGTTTGTATTTCTCTAGATTGCCATAGGGCCTTCTTAAGCTATTTACAAATTTGTTCGATGCTATACCCTGTACCAAGTAGGTAGGGCAGAAATAGGGAACCCTAACCTCTATAACTAAAAAAGGGCCAGAGCAAATGGGCTGTACATTTCCACACTTGTTTCCTGGCTGATCCTTCCCAAATGGTGTAAATATTAGCTGGATTACTCTAGTCGTTTGGGAGTTATAGGGGTTAATGTTCAAGATTTGTGGACTACTTATTTGGAAGAGAGTAGAGCTAGACTAATATTAGAATGACGTCAACATAAACACATGGATTCACAGTAGTACTTTTTCCCGGCAATTCGTATCGTCAACTTCATTCTAATTGGACACTTGGATTTATCACTTGTAATGACTGAAGGCAAAGTAATTACTTGACGTGAACAAAAGTAGAATTACAACAAAGACAAAAGATAGCTAATGTTTACAGGCTTGGCTGCAGAAATATTAGTTGCTTGACATGACAAGATGAAAAATAGAATTAAAAGAAAATAAGATGAGAAAATAATAGCTAAATTTAAAGGTTGCAGAGAACAGTTGTTGGAAAATGCGCCTGTGTGACTCTCTCTCTCTCTCTCTAATGACGAAATACAGAAAATACAAATGATTCCCTTCTTCTTTTAATTTTCGCTAATGAGGTCAATTACACGACGAGGTATTTCTTTCCAGACCAGATGGTATTTCTGTAATTAATTCCCCGTGTTATTATGTTTTAGTACTGATGCCGTGATGGTTGGTCGGGGTAATTATGAATTATTGTCAGTGATGATGTGGAGCAGTGGTAGGATTTGAGTGTAGGTGTACGTGTGTGTGTGAGAGAGAGTTACATAGAGTTTCAAAAATACACAAACTGCACTGACCTTGCGTTCCCTACTAGGCAGCCCGAACTTACAAAATGTGCTACTATTTTCTTAGTTGACAAATATTGTGTGTTCTCTCTCTCTCTCTCTCTCTCTCTCTCTCTCTCTCTCTCTCTCTCTCTCTCTCTCTCTCTCTCTCTCTCTCTCTCTCTCTCACCCACCGGCCGCGTTCGCTTGTTCAATAACGACAACTACAACGATAACAATCACATAAGGTCATTAACGAGCCAGGTCATTAGAGGTAACAGTGGGGGGGGGGGTAATTACGCGATAGCCGGGTAAATTAATCCGATCAAAAAGCTAATATTAGGCGTATTGCTGTTAATACCACTACAACTACTGCCACTATCTTCTCCCACGAAAAATCATAAAACACACCAACAACGACAACAAAATAACATCAACAACACCAAACTACATCAATAACTAGAACACTAACAATAATAACAACCACAGGAACACACATAATAGCCACAACAATAATAACGAGGAAACCCGTAACAACCAGAACTACAATAACAAACACCAACAGGCATAATAGCCACAGCAGCAAGATCAACAACCAACAACACCACAACCAACAACAACCAACAACAACCAACACTACAACAGCTACCAAAACCACCACCACCACCACCACTACAACAACAAACTACCCATCACCAACAACAACCACAACATCACCACTCCCACTACCACCACTACCACTACCACCACTACAACAACTACCACCACTCCCACCACCAACAACAACAACCACAACACTCACCTGGCCCCGGTAATGAAGGTCTCTCTCTCAGTGTTCATTAATCTGGGCTTACCTGTCATTATCACCAGGTTATGTACAGTAGCCAACACTAATAACCTTACAAGCCATATCAGTCTTTGAACCTCCAATAGCATAATAACCATGCAAACAACAATCACAACAACACCAACAGCAACAACTAACCTTACCACTACCATCACAACCAACACCAACAACAACAACAACAACCAACTACCACCACTCCCACTACCACTATTATCACAACAATAACAACCTCCACCACCACAACACCAACAACAAAAACAACAACCAACAACAACAACAACAACCTCCACCACCACCACCACCACCAACAATAACACCAACAACAACAACCAACTACCACCACTCCCACTACCACTATTATCACAACAATAACAACCTCCACCACCACAACACCAACACCAATAACAAAAACAACAACCAACAACAACAACAACAACACCAACAACAACCTCCACCACCACCACCAACAACAACAACAACACCAACAACAACAACAACAACAGCAACAACCAACTACCACCACTCCCACTACCACTATTATCACAACAATAACAACCTCCACCACCACAACACCAGCACCACAACAAAAACAACAACCAACAACAACAACAACAACCACAACACTCACCTGGCCCCGGTAATGAAGGTCTCTCTCTCAGTGTTCATTAACCTGGGCTCACCCGTCATTATCACCAGCTTATGTACAGTACCCAACACTAATAACCTTACCACCCATATTAGTCTTTGAACCACCAATACAACCATAATAACCATGAAAACAACAACAACAACAACATCAACTACAACAACAACAATTAGACTCACCACTAACACCACCACTACCATCACAGCCAAAATCAACAACAACCACCTCTACAACAACTACCACCAACACCCCAACTAACATCACAACTATAAGCAACAACAAAAAACACCAACCACAGCAACCATCACAACCAAAATTAACAACATCCACCACTACAACAACTACCACCAACACTCCAACTAACATCACAACTAAAAGCAACAACAACAACAACAAACACCAACCACAGCAACCATCACAACCATCACAACCAAAATCAACAACATCCACCACTACAACAACTACCAACAACACCCCCAACAACAACAACAACAACAACAACAACAATCACCTGGCCCTCTCCTTATATTAATGTTTTCGTTCATTATTATTGTTCTTAACATTCCAGTTCATTTTCATTTTTACTTTTAGCCACCCATGTAAATTTGTAAAAGTCTTCACATGGAACAGGTTTTGGTAAGCGTTTCATTAGCTACGTGTTTGATAAGATCTTCGTAGGTTTGGTAGTTATTGTTGCTGGAGTTTCTGGTTCAG
>CM064545.1:39863195-39870695 GCA_032716605.1 Paralithodes platypus | reverse complement strand
CTGTTCCTCTCTGATGTTTATTTCGTGTGTGCTGTTTGAGGCATCGAATCAGAGTCTTTCAATTGTGAGCCGAACACACTAATACAGGAGGATGTATTAGTAATTTAGTTATTATGTATTTAGGATTACGCATGATATTCTTTTATTTTATTTTATTTTTTCTCTCTCATGGCTGGAGCTGTATGGTTTGTTAAATTATAAGTGTATTCTTAAATTCATATATCAAGAAATATATGAATGTATTGGTAGATATGCATGAATACGAGGATTTATTTTAGTCATTGATTTATATGTATATAATTAAGATTGCGTATGTCATTTGTTTTCTTTTCTGTTCTCAAGGCTGGAGCTGTATGGTTTGTTAGATTATAAGTGTATTCTTAAATTCATATATCAAGAAATATATGAATGTATTGGTAGATATGCATGAATACAAGCCAGCCAGCCAGCCTGACTGACTGACTGACTGACCAGATTATCTGTCTTATCTAATAGCATTCACGGGGCGGTAATCGAATGGGGAGAGATAGATAGATATGTAGGAATAGATAGATGCAATAGATTGATGGATAGATAGATAGATAGATAGGTAGATAGATGGATGGATGGATGGATGGATGGATAGATAGATAGATAGATAGATAGATTAGTGGATAGATTGATTGATAGGATATATGGATAGATTGATTGATGATAGATATGTAGGAATAGATAGATGGAATAGATTGATAGATTGAGGACATATCGATATAGGGAGAGTCTGTCATTATAGTTGTGAGACAAGGACACTAAACTGATTAATGTAGTAGCGATAGAATAGCGAGAGAGATTGCCCCCATCAATTTGTTTATTCCGATAGAAAGATGGAAGCAGTGTATAGAACGATAGATACAGAGAGACGGATGTATGAATAGTTAAATGGGAGACAGGAACAATAATTACAGCTCTCTCTCTCTCTCTCTCTCTCTCTCTCTCTCTCTCTCTCTCTCTCTCTCTCTCTCTCTCTCTCTCTCTCTCTCTCTCTCTCCAGCTAGCCTGCCTATCTATAATTTCATCTATCACCCTGTATTTGTATATATGCTTGTAAGTTTGTGTGTATCTATGCAGTACAGAATGTTATAAAAGTAGATTAATAAACACAAACAAATAGATACCCCGATATACAGATAGATAGATATATACATATATATATAGATAGATAGATAGATAGATGAATACATAGATAGATGAATACATAGAATGATAAATAGACAGATAGATAGAGCGATAGATATAGATAGAGAGGGATGGGTGAATAGTTAAATGGAGGACAGGGGAACAATTACAGCTTTGACCGCCTCCAGCCTGCCTGTCTATCTATCTAACTATCTATTACATCTATCCACCTATACTGTATTTTGTATATATGTATTTTTGTTATGTAACTTTGTATAAGTATGCAGAGGTAATTATATATGCAGGTAGGGAAAACGATATATATACAGTATATATACTGTATATATATATATATATATATATATATATATATTATATATATATATATATATATATATATATATATATATATATATATATATATATACTGTATATGTATATACTGTATATGTATATATAATTTATATATATATATATGTATATATATATATATATATATATATATATATATATATATATATATATATCTACAGAGAGAGAGAAAGAGAGAGAGTGAGAGAGAGAGAGAGAGAGGGAGAGGGGGGGGGAGAGAGAGAGAGAGAGGCTAATGAGAGAATAATTAAATCGACCGCCTACCTATCTATCTATCTATCTATCTATCCATATATCTATCAACGTATGTTTCTATAGCCACCCATATACTGTAGACCTCTGTGTGTACTTTTCCCCCCTACTGAACTAATTGCCAATCAGTCTTTGGTTTTATTTCATTCTGGTTTCTTCTTTCTACATTCCTATATGGGTAAATTCCGTACAGTACTACCATATATATATATATATATATATATATATATATATATATATATATATATATATATATATATATATTCCCTGCATTGCACATTTCTTTGTACGTATGCATGTTGCTGTGTGTGTACTGTATACTGCATGTATATAATGTACTGCACATATATGTATAAATGTAGCATTGTATATTCATGTAACTATCTATTGATCAGTATCTATCTATATATCTATGTATACCCCTGCCCTGCCTTTCCGCGTCTTGTCTAGAAATGACTGACAGGGCCAATAAAAGATTCGCTTAGTGGGTGAGTGGATGTTTGGGTGGATGAATGGCTGGAGAGAGAGAGAGAGAGAGAGAGAGAGAGAGAGAGAGAGATGGCGATCGGATAAAGAGTGACTGTTGAAAAATCTTATTATCAGGATCGCTAAGAAAGATAATAGTAAATGTTCAACGGATGTGTGTGTGTGTGTGTGTGTGTTTGTGTGTGCGCGCGCGCGCAAATTGGAAACCATTTTGGCTCGAACATCCCTTGATTTTGGGATGTCACTCTTTCAACTTAGGGGAAGGCACTCGCTACAGGCAGTTCTGCCTTTTGTCTCCCTCACTCACATAGAACAAAATATATATACAGTATATCTATATGTATAATGAAAACAAAAGTTGTGCATGATTTAATGAAATAAAATGAAAACAAAATATGTATTAAGAATATAACGTCCAGCAAACAAATAAGTGTATTCAGAAAAACGTAATTTCTGTCCATTTATCATTAATCTTTAGCAAATTTAATAAAGGTCTTAAGAGAGGGGATCATCTGTATTTAATGACGATATTGATGGCTTATCAATATATGGGTATTATGGGAGAGAGAGAGAGTGTGTGTGTTTGTAAGAGTGAGAGAGAGATTTTGTTCATTATAAGGGTATTAGGGAGAGAGAGTTTTTTTTGGACAGAAATGTATAAGATTCAGGACAAAATGACAGAATGAAATACCGTATATGCTGGTATTGAGGTAAACATATAGATTAGTTTTATTGACGAGAGAGAGGGGGAGAGGGAGAGGGAGGGAAGGAGGGAGGAAGAGAGAGAGAGAGAGAGAGGGACTGGAAAAGGAAGAAAAAGTGAGATACCTTTGGGAATAGCATAATTTGCATTCCGAGATTACATGTTATATTCTCTTTTTTTAAGGATGGGGTGAGGGGTGGAAGGAGGAGGGGGAATGAAACTAAGAGGAAGGGGGAGGAAGAGGAAGAGAGGAGGAGGAGGAAGATGAGGGATGAAATAATTGAGAGAAGAAGAGACAAAGGAGGAGATGAATATGGAAAACATAAAAAGAGGAAAACATGAGACTAAAATAAATGAAGAGAAGTAGAGACAAAGGAGGAGACGAAGATGGATAAAGATGGGAGAGGGAGAAAGAGGAAAGAATGAGATTAGAGGAAGGGGAGGAGGAGGAGGAAGAGGGAGCAAAAGGATTGAAAGAAGAAGAGACAAAGGAGGAGATAACGATGGAGGAAGGTGGGAGAACAAGGAAAGTGCAAGATGGAAAGAAGAGAAAAATAGTGAGGAGAGAATGAGTAAATGAAGGAAATACGGAAGAGGGAAGGTAGGGGGAAGAAATACAGAGAATGACAAAAGTAGTAATAAAGTAGTAATAAAGTAGTAATAAAGTAGTAATAAAGTAGTAATAAAGTAGTAATAAAGTAGTAATAAAGTAGTAATAAAGTAGTAATAAAGTAGTAATAAAGTAGTAATAAAGTAGTAATAAAGTAGTAATAAAGTAGTAATAAAGTAGTAATAAAGTAGTAATAAAGGAAAACCGCAACATAAAAGGAAAGCGAGCAACAACCGACCTAGAGAGTCTTACGTAGGTAATATAACCTTCATTATAACGACCTTTATGAAAGAGTGAATAGCATAGCATGAAAGATGCTCCATGTCGCTAAATATATTCAAATATGCGGTTAAGGGAACCCACCTCGCTTTTTGTTCTCTTTCTCTCCTTCTCTCTTTGGCTTGTATCCATTCGGCCCCATTCAGCCTACTGTTTTAAGACGTTTACCCCCATCCAGGTGTCAATATTCTCCTGGCGAGCGGTAGCGAGCCAGCATATATACAGTATATTTTTTTATTGACAGCAAGCTAAATTTGTACATTTTTTAATAGAAAAAAATCTCCGGCAAAGCCGGATTTCTCCATACAATGCGTCTTAAAACAGTTGGCTGAATGGGGCCGAATGGATACAAGCCAGGGAAAGAGAGAAAAGTTGAGAAAGATAAAACAACAAAAATGTGACCCCCTTAAAACAGAATTAGAATTATACTTTCATAATTATGCACATTTGGACACATGACTTTGTAAAATTAGGTTCTTATTCATAAAAAAGAAAATTGGTCTAGATTATTGTTATTGAAACGATGATCAATGGTGTGTATAAAATAATAATGTGTTATCCGATTCTTTCATGTCCCTCCTAAGCTGAAGAAAACAGCCTAATGATGGCCAGGATGTTGAAAGGGCGTACTGTAGATGTAGGAAGGATTAGGGAGGATGAGGGGGGAGAGGTAGAAGGAAGGAAGGAGGGGCAGAGAAGCAGGAAAGATTAGGATTAGAGAGAGGGAATGGAAGAGAGAGAGAGAGGGAGGGAGGTATGGAAGGAGGGAGGGAGAAACAAAGAGAGAGAGAGAGAGGACTTCTTTAGGAAGGCTTTTGGGGGAGGTGTCCTTATTTGATGATGAACATAATTTTTCTGTCGTCAGCTCAGAATAGAAATATAATTATTCATATTAGATTTGTTCACCTTATGAAGCGCTGAAACGACTCCATTTGGGTTCGTTAGGGAAGTGGAATTAGAGGGGATTTGACTCACTTTATTTATATATACATATATGAGAGAGAGAGAGAGAGAGAGAGAGAGAGAGAGAGAGAGAGAGAATTACCATTGGTCCACATGTTTTTAGTAGCCTGTAATTCTTGCGAGCCACAAACATTTTCGAAGGAAGTCTAGATAATCTTTGTATTGAATGTTTGCTGCATTTGGTGCCAAAATCTAATTATTTAGACACGCCTCATGTTGCTAGTAGAGTAGTACTATACCGTCGTCACCATGGCCGGAAGTCTTCTGTGCTGTGAGTACCTGCGATGCTTTGTCTCGCAGTCCGCCATGATAATCATTCAGAAAATTACAATTAACCTCTTCAGCATGCCTTTTTACCTTTGATTCTGGTAAAATTATAATATTTTATGTAGTTTAAGAAGGAGCTATGTTTTTTCAGAGGATTTATGGACATTGTATTTACCCCTTTGAGTCCTAGAGGTAGACTATACGCTAAAGAAAATAGTCTAATGGTAACCAGAATACGATGAAGATTACGTCATCGTGCTCAAGGGGTTAAAAGGTACTAAAACCGAGTAATTGTTAATTACCCGAGAGTGTGAATTGAAAATAGATAAAAAGGGTTGTGAGATAGTTCGAAGCCTGTTAATTGCTGGAGGCCCTTTTGAAGCTTAATAAAATTGTCTAATAGTAGCCAGAATAAAGTTAAAAGGACGGCGCCGGTATTGAAGGGGTTAAACAAATATCGATTCAAAAGTGTAGTTTCTTAATTGTGGATGATAGGAACCGCCTATTAAAAAATATTGTCTGAAAATAATAATGGGTGAATCTCTCGCACCTGTGATTGGCTTCGTTAAGACGGATCTGAGGAGGTCTTTATACATCGCTGGAGTGTCTTAATTATATGTGTGTGTACTTACTCTAGTTGTACTTACTCTAGTTGTATTGCGGGAATGAGCATACTCATTATTTCCCGCCTCCTATATGTGTAGGTGTTATATGTATCGTTGGAATGGCTGTGGATGTGTGTGTAGTCTGTATTTTTTAGCCAATTGGCGACATCGGAAACGAAGGCTTAGGGTGGATCTGTATGGTACCATTCTCACTATAGACGGTACCGTCTCGCCCGAAGGCTTAGGTAGCCATCAGCTTAGGTGAACCATATGATACCCACCGGCGCTCCTACCATTTTTGCCAACCCCAGATGGGACGTCACAACGTCGTCCACTTATTCCAGGTACCTATTTACAGCTAGGTGAACTGAGGCTAACACATGAAAGGAGACAAGCTCAATTTGTCTCCGCCCGGCCGGGGATTTGAACCCCCGACCCCTCGTGTGTGAGACGAGAGCTCTACCTACTAGGCTACGGGCTGTGTGTGTGTGTGTGTGTGTGTGTGTGTGTGTGTGTGTGTGTGTGTGTGTGTGTCTGAGAGAGACAGCGCGTGGTGGAAGACAGAGGGAGGGTGTATGTTGAGAGAGTGTGTGTGTGTGTGTGTGTGTGTGTATGAGAGAGAGAGGGAGAGAGAGAGTGTGTGTGTGTGAGAGAGAGAGAGTGTGGGTGTGTGTGTGTGAGAGAGAGAGAGTGTGGGTGTGTGTGTGTGTGTGTGAGAGGGAGAGAGAGAGTGTGTGTGTGTGAGAGAGAGTGTGTGTGTGTGTATGAGAGAGAGTGTGTGTGTGTGAGAGAGAGAGAGTGTGGGTGTGTGTGTGAGTGTGTGTGAGAGTAAGAATTCCTTCCCTTCCTTCCTTCATGTGTCCATCCTTCTCTCCTTCCTTTATACTTCCTTCCTTTATTTTTCCTTCATTATTATCACCCACCTTTCACTTCTCTTTTCTTGTCCTTCTCCCCTCCTCGTCCTCCTCCCCCCTTTACTCCCCCCCACCCCCTTTTCTGCATGTCCTCCCATGTTGTCCCCTCCCCCCCTTTCAGCTCCTTCTCCTCCTCCCTCCTATATCTCCTCCTTCTCCTACTCCCTTTTTATCGCCCCTCCTCCTCCCCCTTTTTCGATATACTCCCCCTCCTCCTCCGGCTTTTCTCCTCCCTCCTATATCGTTTCCTCCACCCCCTTTTTTATTATACCTCCTCCTCCTTCTCCGCCTTTTTCTCCTCCGCGTCCCCCTCCCACTTCCTCCTCCCCACTTCCTCCTCCTCTCCTACTTCCTCCCCTCCTCCTTCTCTCTCTCCATCTTTCCTACCTCCTTCTTCGTACCCTTCTACTCTATCTGTTCAATAATTTGCACGTTTTTAAAACTACCACGACCAATAATTGAGTATGTTAAAAGGTTACCTAAATCTCTCTCAATTATGTAAGCCTATTTCTTATATCGTCAGACCGTCTAGAAGTTCTTTAGCATTGATTATGTATTCACTAAATGTCTACCGTACCCTTTTCTCTCCTCCATCGAGGACCGGTTCCTCCTAAATAAAAGACTCGCTATCGCTTACCAGGAGAAAAATCGAAACCTAAATGGCACAAAAGGTTTATAAATCGCCAGACTAATGGGGCAAATATCTTATAATTTCACGACTAATGGGGTAAATATCTTATAATTTCACAACTAATGGGGCTAAACATGAGGGAGAAGGGAGTCCTCCAGAAAGTCCCCCCTTTAATTCAAAGATACACACTAGATAGATAGATAAATATATAGATACACATCGATAAACATTAGGTACCAATGTTAATTAAGGGGATAGTGGCT
>CM064545.1:39845695-39860695 GCA_032716605.1 Paralithodes platypus | reverse complement strand
AAGACTAGCTATTTTAGAAGCTCTATATATCCAAACGCTCAACCCCAGCATCAACAACCAAAC
Source organism: Paralithodes platypus (assembly GCA_032716605.1). Classification (NCBI taxonomy): domain Eukaryota; kingdom Metazoa; phylum Arthropoda; class Malacostraca; order Decapoda; family Lithodidae; genus Paralithodes; species Paralithodes platypus. The sequence continues at coordinate 39,860,632 of CM064545.1, read as the reverse complement.
ACAAGACCTTCAAATTCTTCCTTCAGGCAAGCGCTACAGGCATACCGCCCTCGTTCCTCTCGCCCTGTGCCCCCCTCCCGTACCTTTCCGCGATCAGCACACTACTGACAACACCAACCAATCACAGCCACCCACAGCCAACAACCAACCACCGATAAGATTTAGTGCCCGTCTCGCGAATAGACTGCCTTCCACCAATGAACAGCCACCCCACACCCAGTAGCTCCGCCCACCTACCTATTCTTGATCCTCGAATTTTGTATAAATATGTTGCTTTGTCCTACTTCCCTTCTTTCACCCTCACCCACCTTTTCTATATTCATTCATTCATTCATTCATTATTCTAATCATTACCTGCCCATTCCCTGAAGATGCAAGATGTTTACTTGTGAAACGTTGGATCCACCATGAATTTTGCTAACCTGTTGTACCTCATCTCTGAACCCCAGAGGAAAATTGTTAGAAATATTGAAAGCTGTAACAATAAAATACTAAATGCTGAAACTGCTATTGCCTTTAACCTCGTCTGTTTAAAAGAGAATATATATATATATATATATATATATATATATATACTTTGTATATATATATATTGTGAGTTATCTGCTCAACAGGTGGCGTTGTGTGTGTGTAAGTGTGAGATTCCGAGTGTAGGGAGTGAGACAGTGAAGCACGGGAACGAGGTGGCTTCAGAGATGGGGTCGTTTCGGGCCATGAGTGAGCACCGTGCCTCATGTGAAGGCAAGATGGCAGGTGCTCGTTGTACTCTACGTGCTTCACTTGTCTCACTCCCTAGACTGGAACAAGACCTCACGGGCTTCACTGTTCATTGTAAAGCGGTGAATGTTAAGGCTCTCAGCCTATGCCCGAGAGGAAGTAAGTTGGAATATAGAAAAAAAAAAAAAAAAAAAAAAAAATATATATATACTCTCTTTCCTCCTTTACTTCTCTCTTTAAAGCCAAAACTCTGAAGCATTTGGAATATAGTACAGTAATAGCTTATCTGGTTTAGGTTCGATACAGTTTCAAATGGGAGTATATGGTACTTATTATTGCTTGGGGCTGTACTTCGCTTGAATTATATTGTATTGTATTCATGTATTTATATTATATTCATGTATTTAATATATTATATTATATTTACAGAGGTGAGTACGGTACCAGGGAAGGAGAGGCATGGGTGAGTACTCTGTGTGTGTGTGTGTGTGTGTGTGTGTTGTGTGTGTGTGTGGGGGGGGGGGGGGGTATTTACTGTATATGTGTGAAAAACTGAGGGAGAGTGAGTGTGAGGGGGAAGTTACTTGTATATATATATATATATATATAGTGTGTGTGTGTGTGATTTTCTGTGTAAATATTATTACCGGAAAAATGGCTTACGTAACCCGGGATAAGGCAGCATATCACGGACATTTTTCGGCGTTTTTTCTCCTGGTGGTAATTCCGGCTATCAATTTTCATCTCATTTGGGGTGATTTTTGCCTTCGATTACCGAATTAATGCACGATCGTCATTACCAGTTCATTAATAGAGTCAACTAATCGGAATGTGTAGCTGACTCTACTTAACCTCTCCATTACTTCCGCTAACGAATGTGGACGGAGGTTATGCGTTTGGCCCCGTTTGTTAGTTTGTCTGTCTGTATGTAAGCAAGATATCTCAACAAAATATGAACAGATTTTCTCGAATAGTGGTGGGTAGAAAGGATATGCGCCAAGGAAGAAGTGATTCCATTTAGGGGACGGCACTCATTATTCATATATCCATTCATCAATCATTCCATTATATCGGTTAATTCGATCATGCATCTACTAGTAACTAATTTATTAAGATATCAATCCATCTATCTGTTTACCCATTCACCCATCCACCCACCCATCTATCCAGCCATCCACCCACCCATCTATCCACCCATCCACCCACCCATCCAATCACTCACCAATCCACCCATCCACCCACCCATACACCCACCCATCCAGCCACCAACTCACCTACCCACCCATCCACACACTCACCCATCCACCCACCCATACATCCACCCATCCAGCCACCAACTCACCTACCCACCCACATAATCCCAAATCCACCTCATTATACAACTGTCACTAACCCACGAAAAACTCCCTCCCTCCCCCACATTTTTCCTCCCAACTTTTGCCTACTTTCTACGATAATTGGAGAAAAATACTGAATGTAGAGAAAAGAGTGGCAAAAGTGGTAAAAGTACTTCGTTAGGCTGGGGCATTATCCACTTAAGGGATGATGGGCTTATTTATTGGCTCATTTATGTATATTTTTATTATTATTTTTTAGTTTCCTCCCTAGACCTACATCAAGCTTTAAAAAACACCCCATAGACCTACTTTCAAAATAAATGTGTACATTTATCGGTAGAAAAATTTCTCGGCCGAAGGCCGATCCCTTCTAAAATTACAAGCTCGCTATCGCTCGCCAGGAAATAATCGACACCTAAATGGCACGAAAGGGCTTAACATTGACAAAGAAATGGGGCGAAATATCTCAACATTGTTAAACTAACGGAAAGAAAGAAGAAAGAATGTCTTAAAATATCTAAGCTAATAATGCTAAACATGAGGAAGAAGGGGGCCATAAAAACGACCCATCTCCCTTAACGTCCATGGTGGCTAGTAGGGAAGATGTTGTTAGGGGTACAGTCGGTGGAGGAAGTTCGTGGATTAGTTTGTATTTCTTGTGATGCGTGTTATTAATGATCTCTCTCTCTCTCTCTCTCTCTCTCTCTCTCTCTCTCTCTCTCTCTCTCTCTCTCTCTCTCTCTCTCTCTCTCTCTCTCTCTCTCTCTCTCTCTCTCTCATTAATATACTGTATATATATACATATATATATATATATATATATATATATATATATATATATATATACACACACACAATTTAATCAATTATAACATATGGTATGTGTTTATAAAAGTCACAGGTTCAGTGTCAGTGCACGTTTCAACTAAATAAAATGTAAATTTGCAATAGGCTACATACCGGCCGTTTCATTTTTTACCAACCATCCATCCATCCATCCATCCACATATACAACCATATATCAAGCCAATCACCTGTACTCAGAACTATCCATCCATCCAGCCATCCACATACACAGTAATCCATCCACCCAACCTACACTCCATCCACATTGACAACCATCCATCCTCCTTCCCATCGATCAAGACAACCACCCATACACACAAACATCCAACACATTATTATCCAGCCATCCACATAGCCATCCTCAAAACCATACATTTAACCATCCACACATCTACTCAACCATACATTCAACCAACCATTTAACCATACAACCATCCACATACCCATTCAACCATACATCCACAAAATAACCCACTCAAGCCCCCACCGGTCCACTCAACCAAACATTCAACCATCCACACAACCATATATTCAACCATCCAGCCAACCAACCATCCACCCACAACAATTCCCACCCCAGCTCCCACAAGTCCACTCAATCAAACATTCAACCATCCACGCAACCATACATTTAACCATCCATTCAATCAGCCAACCAACCATCCACCCACAAAATTACCCACCCAAGCCCCACCGGTCCACTCAACCAAACATTCAACCATCCACACAACCATCCACTCAACCATACATTTAGCCATACATACAACCATCCACCCACACAATTTCCCACCCCAGCCCCCACAGGTCCACTCAACCACCCATTCATCCAAATATCCAACCATCCACACAGCCCACTATTCAGCCAACCAACCACACAGCGATCCTTCCAACCATCCACTCAACCATACAACCAGCCAACCAACCATCCAACTATCCACCCACAACATTTCCCACCCCATCCTCCCACAAGTTCGCTACACTCAAACGTGATATCCGCGTGCATAACATTTTTGCTCCCCTGGCACCCCTCTAATAATAAAAAAGTGGTAGTTTTTCATCAACTATTAAAAATGTATTTGTAAATATATATATATATATATATATATATACTGTATAAATTACGGGGTGCAATTTTGAAGGTCATCGCACGGGCTGTCATCATGTTTTGTGGCTTGGGATTTAGATAGATACTGTACACTGATAGATAGATAGAGATAGCTAAATAGACAAACACATGTATAGGTAGATATACATACAGTATACTGTAGATTTATAGATAGATAGCATGATAGATATACGACACATATACTGTATAAGTAGATAGACTTACATACACGTAAAGAAAGACATGTAGATAGATAGATAGATAGATAGATAGATAGATAGATAGATAGATAAATAAATAAAGATACATAGACAATCATATAGTAAATATATAGATTAAACAGACCCACGAAAACAAACACACAGCTGATCGTTCACTTCAACTTCAAAATCAACTCCTACACTTCTACAGCCAGAGAACAACAGAACCAGACAATAACAGAACCAGACAATAACAGAACCGGACAATAACAGAACCAGACAATAACAGAACCAGACAATAACAGAACCAGACAATAACAGAACCAGACAATAACAGAACCAGACAATAACAGAACCAGACAATAACAGAACCAGACAATAACAGAACCAGACAATAACAGAATCAGACAATAACAGAACCGGACAATAACAGAATCGGACAATAACAGAATCGGACAATAACAGAATCGGACAATAACAGAACCGGACAATAACAGAACCAGACAATAACAGAATCGGACAATAACAGAACCGGACAATAACAGAACCAGACAATAACAGAATCGGACAATTACAGAATCGGACAATAACAGAACCGGACAATAACAGAACCAGACAATAACAGAACCAGACAATAACAGAATCGGACAATAACAGAACCAGACAATAACAGAATCGGACAATAACAGAACCAGACAATAACAGAACCAGACAATAACAGAATCGGACAATAACAGAACCAGACAATAACAGAACCGGACAATAACAGAACCGGACAATAACAGAACCAGACAATAACAGAACCGGACAATAACAGAACCGGACAATAACAGAACCGGACAATAACAGAACCAGACAATAACAGAACCGGACAATAACAGAACCGGACAATAACAGAACCAGACAATAACAGAACCAGACAATAACAGAATCGGACAATAACAGAACCGGACAATAACAGAATCGGACAATAACAGAACCGGACAATAACAGAATCGGACAATAACAGAATCGGACAATAACAGAACCAGACAATAACAGAACCAGACAATAACAGAATCGGACAATAACAGAATCAGACAATAACAGAACCAGACAATAACAGAATCGGACAATAACAGAATCGGACAATAACAGAACCAGACTAACAGAACCAGACAATAACAGAACCAGACAATAACAACAGAACCAGACAATAACAGAACCAGACAACAACAGAACCAGACAATAACAGAACCAACCAGACAACAGGAGAATAAGGCTGCAGAACACACTCTCACACAGAACCATAAAAGCACACCACCACCATCAGAGCGAGAACACACACACAACCTGCCCCCTCCCCAGTCTGCGTGCATATAAACAGACACATTTAAACCAACCCCGTGAAAGGTGTTGATGTGAAGCCTCCATCCCGCCTCCGCCTCCATCCCGCCTCCGCTTCCTCTTCCGCACGGCACCGGCAAACTAGTCCTAGACACGGCACTACCCCCCCCCCCCCTCCCCCTCCCTTCTCACCTCCTCCCGATTAGAACACGGGAGAAACCCAAATAAACAAGGACGAATGGGCGATAGAAAAGAACACACGGGAGGAAATCCCGTAAGCAAGATCGAAAAGTAAAACACAGAATTAACAAACCACGAAGTTTATTTCGTGTTATCCAAATTTTCCTATCCGTTATATCCAAATGTTACTATTATTTTCATCCAAATGTTCCTATCCTTTTTAATGACAATATCTGCATTAGTTAGCCTGACATAACCTAATCTAACCCGGAGGATCCGAGTTCGATTCCCGGGCAGGACGAGACAGCTGGGCAGTCTCCTAACACCCAATGCCTCTCTTCAGCTAGCAGTACATAGAAACCTGTTGTATGTGGACTGTTGTAAAGCCCCATTATGGTACATTGGAGTTATCTCTTTCTCTCTCTCTCTCTCTCTCTCTCTCTCTCACTCTCACTCTCTCTCTCTCTCTCTCTCTCTCTCTCTCTCTCTCTCCTGCATAATATGATACACGGGCGAACTACTTTGATTAACTATTTGAGCCATAAATATCAAACACGAGTATCTCACTATACTCTATTTCTTTTCAGCTGACGATAAATTGAATCCCTTAACAGCAAATGTCTCGCTACTTAATGGAATACTATGAAACCACTAATTCTCTGCATCATAGTAAGACCAAGTTTATATAATTAACACCACATTTCACCACAACATCTTCGAAATAACCCAGAAATTTTGATGGGATGGGAACGGACTAGACTGTAGTTAGTATTCAAAGTTATGTTTTTATAATTAGGTGATGTGCTCGTACTTATGACCACGACTGTACCCAACCTACCACAACCTATCATCGTCTAATTAAGTCCAACCTATTACATTGTATTGTCTGTGTGAATGAAGGACACAAAAGGCAAAGCTGCCTGTAACAATTGTCCCCACCAATGTTAAAGGAGTGATAAGAGAGCCAAAATCAAGGTATATACGCGACAAATCGATGCAAATAAGAACCTTGGAGGGGTATTGCATTTGCATATACAATATATATTATATAGTGATTAGTAGATGAGATGCAGTTCTGTTCCTCTCGGTGATCGTATGCTATATATCTGTCTATCTATCTACTCAGGCCCTATCCCCACTTTTCCTTTTTTTTTGGGGGGGGGAGGGGGGGGGGGGGAATATAATGCGCATGATTGAATTAAGAGGGTAGTTTCTTACGCAGTGGTTAAGTCATATGATTAGTCAACAGATCATTAAAAGAAACCACACTCTCAATTCATGCATACTAATTAACTTTCATACTTAAGATCACCAGGAGGAACAGAACTTCTGTGGCCAACTGTACATAAATAGTCAGAATTAACTCCATAGGTATAAATACTCAGAATTGGGTTGCATAAAATATAAGCCCAAAAATAATAGTCAGAATTGGGTTGCATAAAATATAAGCCCACAACCAGGAAGAAGGTGAGCGGAATTGCTCTCGGTAGGTTAAGGGGAGATGAGCCGTTTTTCTGATCCCCCTTCTTCCTCATGTTTAGCCGTATTAGTTTTCAGATTCTAGTTTGGCGATTTTAAAACCTTTCGTCCCATTTCTTTGTCAATATTACTATTTTTCGTGTTATTTAGGTGTCGATTTTTTTCCTGACGAACGATAGCGAGCTTGTAATTTAGAGGAACCGTCCTTCGGCCGGGACATTTTTCTACTGAAAAATTTATAAATTTATCTTGAAGGAGGATCTTGGGTGGGTGTTTATATAAGCTTGATGGAGGTCTAGGGAGGAAACAAAAAAATTGTAAAAAGATACATAAATGAGCAAATAAATACGCCCATCCCCCCCTTAATGTAGGGTTTATGGCTCGATTATCCCGCGAAAAATAAAGGGAAAAACAAAAGAGAAGAGGAAATTTGCGCGGGAAAAGTGGAAATGGTTAACAAAAGGGCGGCTGGTGATTGGCTGGTGAGATTCCGCCGCGCTGATTGGTTCCGCATGGGGTAACCTCGAGCGTTGATTGGCCGAGATGTGTTTTGCTAATTTACTGATATTGGATGCATCTTGGGCAAAGTGAATGCTAGCTAATTGAAGGAGATGAATCAGCAAGTGAAAAATGCAAGTGAATTTTCTTGTTGCGAGTGAAAATTGTTACACGGTTTTTTATGCACTTGCTCTAAATAATAACTTCTTTAACTTTACTGTGGTATGTTTTTATTTTTTATTTTATTTTTATTTTTTGTCTATGTGAGTGAGGGAGACACAAGATAGAACTGCCTGTATCGAGTGCCTCCCCCAGAGTTGAAAGAGTGACAGGGCCAAAATCAAGGGACGTTCGAGAAAAAATGCCTGGACACACGGAGTTTGAAGCAATTTAAGTCATAGGAAGAGGGAAAGACTGATTCTGGGAGAGAGTTCCAGAGCTCAGCAGTTGAATAAAAGAAAGTCTGAGAATAGCGTTTCACTCTTGGGTTGGAGAGTTGCACAGAGTAGAGTAGGTGCTTGTATCTTATCTTGATATTTAAATGATATACATTTCTAAGTATGGCTTTTTGTCCTCGTTCTCAATTTAACCCTTTGAGTACCAGCGACGTGTTAAATTTATTTGTTGATATATTTAGACGATAATTATGTTTCAGCTTAGGAAGGATCTGTGGTAGTTAAAAGCATTGGTTGAACTAGTTTGAAGCCCTATTTTTGCTAGACTTTCTTCCTAAACTGAATAAAATCGATTAATAGTAGCCAAAATAAAATAAAAAATACCTCGCCGGTTCAGAAAGGGTTAAGCCCAGTTTTAGCGGTCTTTACTCTGAAATTCCAGACAGTTTTGGCCAGCTTAGTAAGAACCTGATGTACAAGCATCATTGATATAAAGAGCACATTGATTTTTCTGACTCTAGCCTATTCAATGTGATCATGAATGTTGCGTTTCATCTTTATTGACAAGTTTATTCAGCTTAGGAATCTATTAAATATGTATTATGGTTAATTTGTCAATTTATTTGTTTCTTTTCTAAATAAACGAAAATATGTACGACTTTAACGTAACGTTAACGGAAGGTCATTGGATCCATTGAGACTACGTTTGATTATATATTTATTAATTTGTTTATATATGTATTATATTTTAGAGTTGTTATGATACTGTATTTATATTTGTATTTATTTACTTATTATTTTGTATTATAGTTTGTATTTATTTGTTTATGTATTTATTTATTTTATGTTTTATTTTAAGGGGGGGGGGGATTCACCAACTCTAACCTTTTATAACATTCTCTCTCTCTCTCTCTCTCTCTCTCTCTCTCTCTCTCTCTCTCTCTCTCTCTCTCTCTCTCTCTCTCTCTCTCTCTCTCTCTCTCTCTCTCTCTCTCTCTCTCTCTCTCTCTCTCTCTCTCTCTCTCTCTCTCCAAGGAAACTTTCCGAGATTTGTGGCCAGAGAATAAGTGGAAATAATTATGATGAATTATTTATGTTTTAAACTCCGTAGCCCTTCCTGTTCTGATGAATGTTGAAAGATGTAGATTTAAGGGGACAGTGGCTGTTTGTTTGACTATTAATTCATTTATTCATATATATATTTAGTTTCCTCCCTAAACCTCCATCAAGCTTAGAAAAACACCCCCTAGACCCCCCCTTCAAGATGGATTTGTACATTTTTCGGTAGAAAAATGTCTCTGCCAAAGGCCAATTCCTTTTAAAATTACAGGTTAGCTATCGCTCGCCAAGAAAAAATAGACACCTAAATGGCACGAAGAGTCTTAATATTGACAAAGAAATGGGGTGAAAGGTCATAAAATCACCAAACTAATGGAACCAACGTCTTAAAATATCTCAAACTAGTGGGGCTACACATTAGGGAGAAGGGGGTCCAGAAAAACGGTCTGTCTCCTCTTAGGCATGCTGTAGATTTAGGCATGTTAGATTCATAGTATTGTTCTTGGTTGAATAATTATGAGACGTATTGTATGTACGGTTGCGCTAATAAGTCATGTCCCAGCTGTCATTATGTTTGGCTTGCTCTGTGCTGTATTAATGTCTGTCATATGTTGAATAGGGTGGGTAAGTGTAGGAACATGTTTGTATATTTCACTCGATATGAAGAAATGAAGCTTAGATATTGCTGAAACCAATTATTGATCAAAACATAATTGGTGCCGAGACATCACTTATCAGCGCGACTGTACGTGTGTGTATCAGCCTTTGTGTGAGTGTGTGATTGTGTGCTTATCTATGTGTATATACAGTATGTGTCTGCGTACATGCGCGTTCGAATGTGTGTGTGTGTGCGTACCAGTATGTGTGTGTATGCATGGGAATGTGTGTGTGTATGTATGTATGTGAGGTATGTGTGTGTGTGTATTTAAGTGAGGTGTGTGTGTGTACCTGTATCTGTGTGAGTATGTGAGGTGTGTGTGAGTGTGTATGAGAGTGTGTGTATATGTACGGGAGTGTGTGTACGTTTATCAGTGTGTGTGAGTGTGTCTCTGTGTGTGTTGGCTAGCTCCCCACAGGTCCATAAAGCCACTCCACCCACCATGTGTTTAGGAAGATCACGCCCGGAAAAAAGAGTCTGAGAGAAGTGGGGGGGGGGGAGGGCAAGCGAGAGGAGGGGGGAAGCGAGGGGTGGGGGAGGGGGGAAGCGAGGGGAGGGGGGGGGGTAAAAGTGTTGAGAGATGGAGTTATATAATGTTACAAGGATATTCACTGCCTGCACAGACACTCCGGCCTGTACAGTTGCCAAAATGTGAACCTGGGACAAGAGCGGTGAATGAGTGACAAGGATTAACCCCTTCTGTACCGGCGACGTCTTTTTTTATTTGATTTTAGCTATATTTAGACGATTGTGTGCAGCTTGAGAAGGATTTCTGGTAGTAAAAAGGGTTAAGTGAGATAGTTCGAAGCCTATTAATTGCTGGAGGCCCTTTTTAAGCTGAATGAAATCGTCTAATAGTAGCCAGAACAAAGTTAACAGGACGTAGCCGGTACAGAAGGGGTTAATGGACTCGCAGGTGTATATATAGTTTGAAAGTGAATGGTTTTTTGCTCTTTTTTTTCAATGTATATGAAGGAGAAAAGGGGTAATGCTACTTCTAACAAGCGTCCCCCAAAAAAGTTGAAAGCGTGATAGAGAGTTACGGTAGTTACCTCGGCATATGAAGGCGATGTATTCGCGGCCACTTCCTCTTGGGAATTACAACATCTGGCAATATATAGATAGATGTTGTTATTAAGATAGTCGATATATTTCCCAACACTTCTCTTCCCCCCCACGTCTAATAGTAAGAGAGAGAGAGAGAGAGAGAGAGAGAGAGAGAGAGAGAGAGAGAGAGAGAGAGAGAGAGAGAGAGAACACACATAAAACACCAAATAAGAACCAAAGGAAACAAAACAACCAGATCAATTCCTTTCTTCTCTCTCCCTCTCCACCTCTAGTATTCCCACCAGAAACTCCACACTAAGTGACAATTGCCTATGGTTTCCTCCCACCTGGTGCTACCCTCTCGCGGGACTCTTCAGGTAATGGACGCAATACCAACTCTATTTCAAGTATAGACACTAAATAAACGTAGTAAATAATTAAATTAAATGGAAACAATATTAACACCCATCGAAAATTATTTAATATACATTATATTTAATATCGTAATACATAATAAAAGCACGAACCCAATTTAGAAAGCCAAGTAATCCACCATGTAGAACGATCAACATCAAAACAAATGTACACTAAAGTTGAAAATCAAATAATATAAACTCTATCAACTTAAACATTGATTAATACTCAACATAAAATCAAATAATTATGATTGCATCTATTAAACCAACTAGCCTAAACCACAACACGGTTAATTAAAAACCTAATCATTCGACCCTTGACAAACAGATACATTTTTGACCGAGTGTACCTGATATACAGATATTTAATAAAAAAAAAAAAAAAACATTCAAGGAAAAAAATGTTCAAAAAAAAAAAAAAAAAAAAAAAAAAAAAAATATATATATATATATATATATATATATATATATATATATTGTGCTATCTATTTTTCCTCAATTATCTCCAACAAATCTAACATAATATGTATAGAAATAAATAGTCAAACTTTAAGCCAAATAAATATAGAGTAATTATATCCATAAATAATCAACATATTTCTTTCCAATATACAAACATAATATAACAAATAGTCAAACTTTAAACCAAATATATATGATTATATCCATAAGTAATCAACATACTTATGATTATATCCATAAGTAATCAACATACTTATGATTATATCCATAAGTAATCAACATACTTATTTCCAATATACAAACATCTATCTATCTATCTATTGCCGGACGCCTTACTCCCCTTCATGAGGGTGGCCATACACAGAATGCGACCAAGCGGACCTATTCCCTGTAAGAGGGACAATCCAAGCTAGTTTACTGAAGGACTTACAGGATTGGCACTCAATTTAGGATCCGTCCGACTCCGAGGCCCTCTGTGTATCTTGTTAGCACTATTTGTCTACAGTGGTGTTCGGATAGTCCATCCACTAACCTGCGTTACCCTTATGTAAGCAGTACGGATTTGTTTTAGGTTTACTCCCCTAGACAGGTTGCCGACCAAGGCTGACGAGTCCCATCCACCCGGATTTGTATAAGGTTATCTCCCCTAGATGGGTTCCCGACCAAGGCTAACGAGTCCCATCCACCCGAACATAATAGAAGAATAAATACAATAGTGACTATCACTCTTGACTTTGAGGGGGAGACACTTGTTACATGCAGTTCTGCCTTTTGTCTCCTTACATATAGATAACAAAGTTAAGTATCTACGTGTAAGTACCGGAACTTAACATAAACAATTAATTCATAATCGACTTACCCAATAATTATAATAGCCTGTAATTAATTAACTAGCTTAAAACACACTATGGTAATAACATTTACAAAAATAAATTCATAATCAAATTAAGACCCAATCATTATAATAACCTGTAATTAATTAACTAGCTTAAAACACACTATGGTAATAACATATACAAAAATAAATTCATAATCAACTTAAAACCCAATAATTAGAATACCCTCTAATTAGTCCACTAGCTTACAACACAATAAGATTAATTAAAGACCTATTATAAAAATATTCATAATCGACTTAAAACCGAAAAATAATAAAATACCTATTAAACAAAATTATGCTCTACTTAAAACCCAATAATTATAATACCCTCTAATTAATCAACTAGCCTAAAACACACCACGGTTAATTAAAGACCTAATCATTCTAGCCTTGACGTGTAGGCAATTAACAAGAGGTAATCGGCCTCCCCGTGCATATTTCCGATAATTAGGCCCGCTAATTTACCTGGCCTCGGCAATTATCGTGGATGTGAGACGCGTATTGTGTGTGTGTTGGGGGGAGTAGAGAGAGAGAGAGTAGTTGATATCATGACGTTGGAGATACTGGATAAGTGTGTGTGTGTGTGTTGGGAGGGGGGGGGGGGGGAAGAGACAGAGAGGGGGAGGGGGAGTGTGAAAGCAAGCGAGTGAATGAGTGAGCGTAAACAGAGAGAGAGATTATGATGATGAAGGTTAGCAATAAAGACAACATATACATTAATTAGAGGCAGCGTTAATGATGGAGTGTAGAATTCGAGTTGAACGTATCACAAATAAGATATATAATGCAGTATTGGTTACTATAATTACTGCAATTTTATATTGAAAGCCCACATTCAATTAGTGTCTATTTATGCAATACACGTTTGTTGCTGTGTATATGCAGTATAATTATCATGTACAGTTGACCAAATAAGTCGTGTTTCCGCTTGTCATTACGTGTTGCTCGCTGTGTGCTGTATTAATGTCTGTCAGATGTTGAATAGGGTTTGAGAAGATAGGAACATATTTGTACAGTATATCTCACTGGAAACGGTTAAATATAGCTTAGATAGTGATGATACCAATTATTGATCAAAATATACTTAGTGCCGCAACATCAGTTATTTGGTCGACGGTACACTCGGCCACTACATTTTGTAAACACTCCCTGACTTTATGTTTGAAAGGACAATTAGTATGATTGAATTAGAAGTGTATTTTCTTGTGCAGTAGTTCAATAATATGACCAATTAACCCTATGGGTACCAGCGACGTGTGTTATTTTCTATTTTAGCTATATTTAGACGATATTACACAGCTTAAGAAGGATCTGTGGTAGTTAAAAGGGCTGGTTGAGATAGTTTGAAGCCTTACTATTGCTAGAAATGTATCCTCAGCTGAATAAAATCGTCTAATGGTTGCCAGAATATGATGAAAAGGACGTCCCTGGTACTGATTGGGTTAATGGTTTTATATCAAATTCTTCTTGTAATTTTAATTATACTATCTTTTCCTCCATATATAGAATTAGGGCGTCTATACAAATATATATATGGCCAACTGTGCATTACCCAAAGTATCACAACACACCTCTTGACACCCCCTAATGCTCTGTAACTCTCTCTCTCTCTCTCTCTCTCTCTCTCTCTCACACACACACACACACACACACACACACACACACACACACACACACACACGTATCAATCCACTCCAACATTTACATTAGCACTTCCCTCCACATCCCTTACCCACTGACGCACACCTCAACACACCCCAACGCATTTCCGCATCCTCAACACACTCTATTTCAATAACACCACTACACCTCCAACTCTAACTCCTACCCCCTACCCCCATAACCCCCCCTACCCCCCCTACCCCCCCTCCTTGGCTTGTTTACGACGATATACCTGTTCACTTCCGGTTGCTTCCTTTGATATTTTCTCTCTCTCTCTCTCTCTCTCTCTCTCTCTCTCTCTCTCTCTCTCTCTCTCTCTCTCTCTCTCTCTCTCTCTCTCTCTCTCTCTCTCTCTCTCTCTCTCTCTCTCTCTCTCTCTCTCTCTCTCTCTCTCTCTCTCTCTCTCTGACCAAGGGTGTATACAAAACTGTTGCGAAATAAAAAAATGTTCATGAAATTCATCTCCTTCATAACTCTTCTAGTTCTCAAATGGAATCGTAAAATGTTGTGCCATAACACGCGATTTCATGACATATTTTTGCAGAATATGTAAATGCTAGATCTCTGTTTCATATATATATATTAATTATATTAATTATTATTATTTTTTTTTTTTCAACTTCTGTCAAATTTGTGATGTCTCGCCACCAAGTATATTTCGATCAACAAT
>CM064545.1:39838195-39843195 GCA_032716605.1 Paralithodes platypus | reverse complement strand
TGTGTGTGTGTGTATGTATGTCAAAGTGAGTGAGAGAAAATATATTGTGAACAAAATATGCGGATTAGAAGAGAGAAATGTTGAAAGTATGCATATATATATTTAGTATCTATCTATCTAGCTATCTATATATCTATCTATCTGTATATCTATCTATCTATCTATCTATCTGTATATCTATCTATCTATCTCCCAATAAATAAATCTGTCCAGTTGTCTATATATCTAATTATTTAAAGGTATGTCTGATATTGTTTACTATGTGGTGAAGCCAGCGATAACCCATCATTATAAGTTGTTGTAACGTGTCCTTGTCTGGCAACCATATAACAGAACATGGAGCAGTAATAGCTTGACGTTTCGTAATTTACCCTTTCACGCTCAGGATGCGATTTGAGCCTATTCTAGAATACTTAAGAAGCCTTTGTGCCCATCAGAGGTGTTTAGAAACCTTTAGTTTATTTACTTCAACCACTGAATTTGTCTTTGAGTGAGCTGTGGGCAGAAAACTAATTTTGGAGAGGTATTTATAAGATTGAGAGAACTCTATTTCTGAATGCTAATCGGCAACCCCCGCGTCCACAGGATAGCCAGAGAGTAAATATCGACGGAAAAATGCATGAACAAAGTGTATTGGTACAGTTGTGGTCCGGAATACATAAACACCTGCAATTGATATAAAGAAGGCGGTGAACATTAATAAGTCAATTCTAACTTTGTGATCTTTGTGGCTCAATATGTTCATCAAAATGATTCGCCAGTCTATTATATATGTGCCTTACAAAATGGTCCAAAGATTCCTGACCGCGACTATACAATCAACAATCTACCAAGTGCTTGAACAGTTGTTACTTTAGTCATAGCCCAATAGACCTACTGTCCCGGTGGCTCTTAAACCGCTGTCACACGAGCGCTTTTTCCGTCAATTTTCCATGAGCAAGTTTTTTCTCGTATTATTTCGGGACATTTTCGCACTGGTATCGGTAATTAATTCATTAATAATAATAATAATAATCGTCTGGTTACTTATATAGCGCCCGTATCTCCTCCTTCGAGGATTCACAAGCGCTTGGCTTTCTTCAGTCTACCAGAGACCATTACCCATCCCCCTTGCACATGGGGAGATGGTAACCGCCGGCTATATCCCAGAAAAACTTTTCAATCTGAGCGGGGATTGAACGCGAGACCTCGAGATGGGAATCAGGCACGCTGTCAACTGAGCCAGCCGGACGGCTGAATGTAGATTATGTTAGGCAGCAGAATCCTGATAAAGTGTAATTTCTAAAGCTTCCTGACCATAATTGCCCGTAAAAATTGCTCGAAAAAAGGCTCGTGTGACTCCGGCTCTTACTCTTTATGCAGCGCCTCAGGAACTATACCCTGTTCCAAATTGGTAGACCAGAAATTGGGAACCCTAACCTCTGTAACTCAAACAGGGCTAGAACATATGGGCTGTAAATTTACACACCTCCTCCCTGGCTGACCCTTCCCAAATGGTAGAAATACTAGCTCGATTACTCTAGCTGTTTGTGAGTTATGGAGGTTAATATTCAAGAGTATGGAAGTTTTATCTTGGATTCGAAAAAAAATATATGAAAGAAAAATAGAAAGAAAACAAACGAGAAACCGAAATAAAATCTCCCCCCCCCTCAAAAAATAAATAAATAAATAAATAATAATAATAATAATAATAATAACAATAACAATAACAATAATAAACATAATAATACCGGTAATAATAATAATAATAATAATAATAATAATAATAATAATAATGATAATAATAATTCAAAACAAAATACAAAATAAAGTTATATGGTGTTCCCGAGTGATGACCTTAATTAGGGCAGGTGACATAAGCCACCTCATTACACACCTTGATTACCTGGGCCAGGGTAATTAATACTTCCACTGCCTCTCTCTCTCTACCTCTCTTTCTCTCTATCTATCTACCTCTCTCTCTATCTACCTCTCTCTCTCTATCTCTCTCTCTCTATCTCTCTCTATCTCTCTCTCTCTCTCTATCTATCTCTCTATCTCTATATATCTCTCTCTCTCTCTCTGTCTCTCTCTCTCTCTCTCTCTCTCTCTCTCTCTCTCTCTCTCTCTCTCTCTCTCTCTCTCTCTCTCTCTCTCTCTCTCTCTCTCTCTCTCTCTCTCTCTCTCTCTCTCTCCCGGTACTCACAATCATAATCGGGCGATCATCTCTATAATCCACATAATTCTATCCTAATAAAGATATTTAGTGGACGGTATTTGTCTTCGGCTCTCTTAATGGATAGGTTGCTCTAATTCATGATATTTACTTAGCTGAAATATAAGTGAAGGGCTGTTATTTGGGTGGTCCTATCCAGAGTGAGGTTTGACATCCTCTACCCAACCTTAGCCGTTTCTGTCTGTCTCTTTTACTGTTCTACTTTTCCTTCTGGGGGCAGGGGGCTAGGAATCCTACACCCCTTATAAAATTCATCTTCTCGTCGAGCCAGAGAATGGGGCGAGGGAACGCGAAAGTGGTCCCGGACCGTCAGAATTGGAACTTTAAATGTTGTTTCTGTTCGGGCTCTGTCTCGAGTTGGTCATCACCAGGTATGGGGTATGTACGTGAGTATATATATATACTGTATATAATATGTATGATACCATATTTATTTATTTATTTGTTTTTAATTTCCTACCTAGACGTCCATATAGAAATGGGATGAAAGATCTTTAAATCGACACACTAATGGGGCGAATGTCTAAAAATCTGACAACTAATGGGGCTAAACATGAGGGAGAAGGAATTCCAGAAACAGCAACTACCTCCCCCTTAAGTGAATGTAGATGTTTAGTATAATAGGTTTTGTCTTACTAATTTGTCTCTAATTAGGATGTTAATTAACCCATTCAGTACCCGTGACGTTCTTTCCATTATATTCTGGCAACTAGTAGACGATTTCATTGAGCTTAGGAAGGATGTTAAGTAATTAAAAGGCTACAGACTATCTTGATAAATTCTTTTAGTTTTAGTTTTTTCTATGTGATTGATGGAGGCAAAAGGCATAACTGCCTATAGCGAGTGCCTCCCCCATAGTTGAAAGAGTGACAGGGCCAAAATCAAGGGACGTTCGAGCCAAAATGCCTGGACACACGGAGTTTGAAGCAATTTAAGTCATAGGAAGCGGGAAAAACTGATTCTGGGAGAGTTCCAGAGCTCAGCAGTTGAGTAGAAGAAAGTTTGAGAGTAATGTTTCACTCTTGGGTTGGAGAGTTGCACAGAGTAGGGGTGGGATTGAGTTGCAAGACGGGTACCACGTGCCCTACGTAAAGGAGGTGGTATGCACTGGGATAGCTCTGAGGAACACTGATTATTATAGTAGCGATAGAATAGCGAAAGAGATGCAACATTGCGGCGGAGAGAGAGAGATTGCAGAGAGTTGGTGAGTGGACGGGAGTTAATGATACGAAAGGCCTTCTTTTCAACCTTGTCTAGGAGAGCGGTGTGAGAGGAACCTCCCCACACATGTGAACAATACTCAATACAAGGGTGCACTATGCCCCTGTAGAGCAAGAAGCTGTGCAGGGGAAAAGAACCCCCTAAGGCGGTTGAGCACACCCAGCTTCTGGGAGGCTGCCTTAGCAAGACTGGTAATATGGTCCTTCCAAATGAGAGCAGAAGAAAAAGAGACACCAAGAATATTGAGAGAAGATGAAGGGTTGATTTTTGTAATGTTGAAGAATAAGGGATAGTCCGCTGGGAGATCCTGACGGGTAGATAGATGGAGAAATTGGGTTTTGGAAGCATTAAAGTTAACAAGTTTTTCTCTGCCCCAATTGGAAATAGTATTTAGATCAGAATTTAAGAGTTGTATGGCTTCATTACGTTTGTCGTTGAGGGATTGCTGGCTGGGGCGTTCTGAAAAAGTAATGGAGTAGTGTAAGGTTGAGCCGTCTGCGTATGAATGGATGGGAATTAAGGTACAGTTAAGGAGATAATTTATAAAAATTAGAAAGAGAATAGGAGATAGGACAGAGCCCTGAGGAACACCGGAGTTTATAGGGTGAGGAAGTGAACAATGGCCGTTCACAACCGCGGCTATGGAACGGCCGGAAAGGAAATTAGAGACAAAGGCACAGATGGAGGGATAGAAACCGAAGGAGGGTAGTTTAGAAATTAAAGATTTATGCCAGACTCTATCGAAGGCTTTCGATATGTCTAGTGCAATAGAAAAATATCTCCTTCATAAGCTTCATAGAATCTTCTAAATGTAGCTAGAATACAATTGAAAAGACGTCGCCGGTACGGAAGGGGTTAAGGGAACAATGTAGTTGTACGTAATTATGGATGTAGGTGCAAGTATTCTATGTATGAAATTATAATATTTTTCGCGTGCATGTCGAGAGTGGTCACGCAGAAAACTATTATTAGGGTTATCCATCAAATGCTTTAGTTTTCTATAAAGTAATATTGGTTTTCTATGATAATTTGAGGGGAGACAATATTTTTGTTTCAAATGCACAGGCACCTTCAGTAATATGAGTACGTTTACGTAGAGGGACCCGCAGAGGGCTGCTCTCGGGCGGCATGATATGTGAGTTTGTATATGGAGACTAGTGGTTGGGGACAGGATCAGTATTAGGGATGTAATGACTGGTGATCGTAGTTATAAAAGTATCAAGAGTGAGGCTATTAATTACATGAAATGGGAGGTGATTCCACTCTTGGATGCTGCGGGGGAAAAAATTATTGTCATAATATGTACGTGCTTGCCTGATACGTGTGGTATTAGGTTGTGGCTGCGTCTCGTAAATCGTATATTTGTAGGGTGTAAATACATAGTAGTATGTCTACTACTAAATACGACATAAGAGATAGGCAAAACAAACTGAAATGATTACTGATTACGGATTACTGATATATACTATAGGATGTAAGGTATCTTAAAATAACCCCCTAGAAATACTTTCTCAAATGTATCTATTTCTTTTATCCTCCCCTGTTCCCCAGCTAACCTAATCCC
>CM064545.1:39828195-39833195 GCA_032716605.1 Paralithodes platypus | reverse complement strand
TTCGGGCTATCATTAGACGATTTTATTCAGCTTAGGAAGGAACTGTGGGTGTCAGAGGGATGACTGAGATAGCTTGTACCCCCTCGACGGCCAGAGGGTCTTACGAAACTGAATAAAATCGTCTAATGCTAGCCAGAATAAGCTGTCGTCTGTCTACTATATATCTGTATGTGATTCCACCTCGTCTTTTTTCTCTCTCTCTGGGTTGTATTCATTCGGCCCCATTCAACCTACTGTTTTAAGACGTTTATCCTCATGCAGGTGTCGATTTTTTCCTGGCGAGTGGTAGCGAGCCAGCATATTTTGTATAATGTTTTTGTTGTCAGCAGGCTAAATGTGTACATTTTTCGATAGAAAAATTTCTCCGGCGAGGCCGGATTTCTCCATACAATCCTGGCTCGCTATCGCTCACCAGGAATAAATCGACACCTGGATGGGATAAAAACTTAAAACAGTAGGCTGAATGGATACAAAACCCTTTAAAGTTCCAATTATTAGGGTCCGGGACCACTTTCGCTTTCCCTCGCCTCTTTCTCTGTCTCGTTGATGTAATCCACTAAATCCCTACCCCCACCTTATAATGTAATCCAATAAATCCCTACCTCCACCCACCTTATAATATAGACCAATAAGGAGACAGTGGTTATTTCTGGGTCTCTATTTATTTATATATTAATTTATTTTTTAGTTTCCTCCCTAGACCTCCATCAAACTTTAAACCAAACTTCTATTAGATTCCCCTACTAGATTAATATGTACATTTTTCGGTAGAAAAATGTCACGGCCGAAGGCTGGTTCGTCCACCATTACAGGCTCGCTATCGCCTGCTAGGAAAAAATCGACACCTAAAGGGCACGAAAGGTCTTAATATTGACGAAGAAATGAGGACGAAAGGTCTTAAAATTGACAAACTAATGGGGCAAACGTCTTAAAATCTCAAAATTAATGGGGAAGAAAGGGGACCAGAAAAACGGTCAATCTCCCCTTAAATCCCCACATCCACCCATCTTATAATGTAATCCAATTAATCCCTACCCCCACCCACCTTATTAATAACCCTTTCAGTACCGGTGACATCTCTTTTATTCCATTCCAGCCACATTTAGACGATTTTATGAAGCCTGGGAAAGATAACATATGATTGCTAAAAGGATTAAGGGGAGGTTTTTAGTTGATTCCCTAGACTTCCATCAAGCTTAAAATTACTCCCCCTAGACCCCCTTTCAAGATAAATTTTTACATTTTTCGGTAGAAAAATTTCCCGGCCGAAGGCCGATTCCCCTTAAATTACAGGCTCGCTATCGCTCGCCAGGAAAAAATCGACACCTAAATGGCACGAATGGTCTTAAAATTGACAGAAATGGGGCGAGGGTTCTTAAAATCGCCAAACTAATGGGGCAAACGTCTTAAAATCTCAAAAGCAATGGGGCTAAACATGAGGGAGAAAGGGGCCAAGAAAATAATCCCTCAAGTGGATATCTCCCCTTAACCGAGAGAGGTTGTAGCCGTTTAATGGTTAGACTTCCTTCCTTAGCTGAATAAAATCGTCTAATAGTTGCCAGAATGAAAAGGACGTCCCCGGTACTGAATGGCTTAGTGTAATAAACAACTGATGATCGTTCTCACCAAGCATAGCAAGCGGAGTTTACTGTTAACAGTGCATGAATTGTTTTGCTTACTGTACAGTCGGGAGCATTAATAAGAATACACCTGGGCCTCCAAGTTCAGAAGCATTGGTTGTGTGTGTGTGTGTGTGTTTGTGTGTGTGATTTGTGATTTGTGAAGGCTTTGGTACATACTGTATGTCTAGACTAAAAATTTGTGGATATGAGTTTGTATATAATTATATATAATATACTGTATATATACTGTATATGTGTGTGTGTGTGTGTGTGTGTGTACTTACTCTAGTTGTACTTACTCTAGTTGTATTGCGGGAGTGAGTATGCTCGTTATTTCCCGCCTCCTATATGTGTAGGTGTTATATGTATCGTTGGAATGGCTGTGGATGTGTGTGTAGTCTGTATTTTTAGCCAATTGGCGACATCGGAAACGAAGGCTTAGGGTGGATCTGTATGGTACCGTTCTCACTATAGACGGTACAGTCTCGCCCGAAGGCTTAGGTAGCCATCAGCTTAGGTGAACCATATGATACCTATCTCGCCTTGTACCATTTTTGCCAACCCCAGATGGGACGTCACAACGTCGTTCACTTATTCCAGGTACCTATTTACAGTTAGGTGAACTGAGGCTAACACATGAAAGGAGACAAGCCCAATTTGTCTCCGCCCGGCCGGGGATTGAACCCCCGACCCCTCGTGTGTGAGACGAGAGCTCTACCTACTAGGCTACGGGCTGTGTGTGTGTGTGTGTGTGTGTGTGTGTGTGTGTGTGTGTGTGAATTAGTAACATGTTTATGTAGGCTTGGATAGAGGGCGTGGATATAATAGGAAGGTAGCCGGCTGATTCGGACCATGGCTGATTCGGCCCAGGCTCATTCGGACCACATTAATTCGTCCCAGGCTTACTCGGCCCAGGCTCATTCGGACCACAATATATTCGTCCTAGGCTTACTCGGCCCATTCGGACCATGATCATTATCATATGAAATTATTATGATTATTTTGACTTAGGCCTAATGTAGTTTTATTAATCTTGTTATTAGGTTTCGTACATAGTAGGCTATAATGCTGTTTATGTAATATATAAATTTATCGAAGGAGTTGATATAAATAAACATTATTTTTGTGTATGATTTTTATTAATAATTGCTTATAGCCTAAATACATATAGTTGTCAATAAAACCTAACTGGAATGCTTATATACATATACTGTACACTATACTGTACACATATATACATATACTGTACACTATGATTGTGATTAATGCTTATATACATATACTGTACACTATGATTGTGATTAATGCTTATAGTTGCCCTTTTTCGTAGTCTACTACAAATGAAGTCACTGCATAATCCACTGGAAGCATATCTAGTATCGCCCTAAAAACAGTTTTGTAATCTTTACTTCCTTTCCCGGACATCACACACAAACACAATGGGAATTGTTTCATGTCATCCCCTGATTTGGTAAAAGAGTGTATAGACAAGAGTTGGTAAATGGGAGACTTGATTACTTTAAAAGTCCCGTCAATAAACCAAGTCTTGGCTTTTCCTAATAATAACAACTGCTGTCCCGTGGCAAAGATGAAATGCCGTCTTGCACCACATAAAACTTCTTAAATAATAAGTTGTACTGACAGTGACACTTTGTCATCAACCCTTTATATAGAAAACAGTGGGATCAAGAACGATAGGGAGCTTTAAGAGAAAATAAGATAGGCATATGGACGAGATGGGTTGGGTGTGAGGGGGATCAACCAGGTGTGGGCCAATCGGCGCTCAGCAGACCCCCGTAATCTTGTGTTAATCTCTGACCGTTTTGGTGGGGTCAGTACTCAAGGTATTAGTGAGTTGGGCCTATAATTGGGGTTGGGTGTGACAGGCATCTGCCTTGTATGGGCCGATCGGCTTTTTGCAGACTCCCATTTTCTTATGTTCTTATGTTGTTGTTGTTGTTGTTTTGACGCACTCTCCCATCCAGGAGTTCGTTCTATGAACGATGGCTTGATGAATTGATATTTGAACCAGTCTGGTTCGTCAGTGTCAGAATTTCCTGTCCTCAACTGTACACCACATAGGCTAGTCTGAATCGAAAATAAATTGTCAATTCACAACTTGCGAGTTTTATTATGTAAGGAAGTTGGAGCTGTAGACATCGATATTTAGCAGAATAACTCGCTATAATACGGTTTTAGTACATTAATTAATACATAAAACCAAATTCAACATACCATTTATCCATAATAAACCTACATAATTACTGTATTTGTGTTTAATATCGATGGTTACAGGCCGAACTTCCTTATAGCCTAAAAACTCGCAAGTGGTCAAATTGAACTATTTAATGGTTGCGAGACAAGGACAATTAAAGGTTCCCGCCAATCCAATGATGTTTTTTTTTTATAGTGGTTGAATTGTCGTGTATTTTATAAGTTTATAGTTCAAAACATTACAATGGTCCGAATCAGCCACTGAATGGTCCGAATCAGCCAATGCTATGGGCCGAATCAGCCAATGCTATGGTCCGAATCAGCCATGGTCCGAATCAGCCGGCATTCAATAGGAAATAGTGATTACATTATTAAGGTAAATGAGTGAAAATACAGTCACACATACACACACACTCACTCACTCTCACACACTCTCTCTCTCTCTCTCTCTCTCTCTCTCTCTCTCTCTCTCTCTCTCTCTCTCTCACATACAAGCAATAGATATGTCCATTTTCATCTCGTCTTTCTCGGAACAGACAATTAAGTAATGAGTCAAGTTATAATTGCTATCCTCCTTGACCCAGACCTATCCTTCTTATGCTTAATAATTAGTATGGGAGAGAGAGAGAGAGATATATATTTACATATATACACTGGCCACAGAGGTCCCACGATCCCTCCGAGGTTGCCAGGACATAATCCTAGAAGAGATAGCAACCCTAAAATTAAGAGATAGTGGAAGGAAAGGATAACAAAGACGAAGGCGCTCTCGCCACCCTCCGCTTCCTCGAGAGAGAGAGAGAGATAAATAGAAAGAGAGAGTGTTTGAGACTTAGGTCAAGGAAAATACCCCTCCGGAACATAGCACATACCCAGTATGAATGATTACAGCAGAGAGAGAGAGAGAGAGAGAGAGAGTGTTTGAGAATTGGGTACAAGGAAAACACCCCCTCGGGAATATACCCAGTAGGAATGACTCAGCAGTAAGCTAAATGACCCGTGTAGGTAATATCCCCGTGGTTGACTACTTTCACACACCACCCAGCCCAGGTATTATTATCGGCAATACTCCTTCAGCAACTATTGTAATATTTAAGGGCTCTTTTACATTGGTATTGGTAGCTCTCTCTCTCTCTCTCTCTCTCTCTCTCTCTCTCTCTCTCT
>CM064545.1:39815695-39823195 GCA_032716605.1 Paralithodes platypus | reverse complement strand
AGACCGTTTTTCTGGACCACTTTCTTCCTATGTTTAGCCCCATTAGTTTTCAGATGTTAAGATGCTTGCCCCATTAGTTAGTCGATTTTAAGACCTTTCGTCCCATTTCTTCGTCATTATTTAGACCTTTCGTGTTATATAGGTGTCGATTTTTTCCCTGGCGAACGATAGTGAGCCTGTAATGTTGGAGATGGCCGGGACATTTTTCTATCGACAAATGTACAAATTAATCTAGAAAGCGGATCTAATGGATGTTTTTTTTTTTTAATGATGATGATGATGATGATGAGTATATACCTGGATAGATATATAGACAGATATTTGGCTATATAGGTAAAAATATAGATAAGCACTTAGATGCATAGAGAGGGTGTGTGTGTGTGTGTGTGTGTGTATGTGTGTGTGTGTGTGTGTGTGTGTGTGTATCTGTGTGTATGTGAGCTAAAAGTAATAATGAACACTTTTATGTTAGAAAAATAAATAAACAATTTATAATTTACTTCCGGAATAGGACAGGTCTAGGACCGGATGTGTGTAGTTTACTAGGAGAGAGAGAGAGAGAGAGAGAGAGAGAGAGAGAGAGAGAGAGAGAGAGAGAGAGAGATAGATAGATAAGACAACACTTCTAATGTTAACAGGAACATTATAATAAGGAATGTATAATTTACTTCCTGTACACGACAGGTCTAGGACAGGAAGTGTTTAGTTTAGTAGGTAACAGTATGTGTGTGTGTGTGTGTATGTGTGAGAGAGAGACGTGTAAGCATAAAGCGTGTCTTCGTGGTGGAAAGTAAGATACTGCATAACCCTTCCCTTATAATTATATGTTGCTGTTTTATCTTCCCTTATAATTATATATTGCTGTTTTAGCTTCCCTTATAATTATATGTTGCTGTTTTAGCTTCCCTTATAATTATATGTTGCTGTTTTAGCTTCCCTTATAATTATATGTTGCTGTTTTAGCTTCCCTTATAATTATATGTTGCTGTTTTATCTTCCCTTATAATTATATGTTGCTGTTTTAGCTTCCCTTATAATTATATGTTGCTGTTTTATCTTCCCTTATAATTATATGTTGCTGTTTTAGCTTCCCTTATAATTATATGTTGCTGTTTTAGCTTCCCTTATAATTATATGTTGCTGTTTTAGCTTCCCTTATAATTATATGTTGCTGTTTTAGCTTCCCTTATAATTATATGTTGCTGTTTTAGCTTCCCTTATAATTATATGTTGCTGTTTTAGCTTCCCTTATAATTATATGTTGCTGTTTTAGCTTCCCTTATAATTATATGTTGCTGTTTTAGCTTCCCTTATAATTATATGTTGCTGTTTTAGCTTCCCTTATAATTATATGTTGCTGTTTTAGCTTCTAGTTCATTTATTCCGTGCCAGGTGTGTCATATTTACCCTTTATGCCATCGTATCTTGAAGGAGTTAGGTTAATGTGTTTTTGTTCTGGATTCGCTTCTCCCTCATGTTTAGTCCCTCGTGTTTTGAAAATTAAGACGTTCTCTCTCTCTCTCTCTCTCTCTCTCTCTCTCTCTCTCTCTCTCTCTCTCTCTCTCTCTCTCTCTCTCTCTCTCTCTCTCATCTTATAACAACATTAATTCTACAGGAGGCTTACCCTATAACGTTACATGTTCGCATGTAACACACATTATGTAACTACATTGTTCAGATCTCAACAGGGCAAAAACAACAACAGCAGCAACAACAACAACAACAACGACAACAACAACATGGATTAGATGGTTTTATATCATGACAGGGTGGATTATAGATGAGCTGTTAGGTTAAGTAAGGTGTTGGGGTTAATTTAGGTACACTCGGATGCCATAGTTACTAGCCCACTCATAAATATTCCTGGACTTCACCTATTTCTAGTTATGGAAGTATATCTCTGGAAGCCAATATAAGAATAAAATGTTCTACAAATCAGCTACAAAACTATATATATACTATTTACTGAGAAGCAAGTTCTATCCAAAAATGAATCCAAATAATTATAATTACATAAAGAAAAACATAGGGGGTCCAGGAATTCTCCTGAGTGGGATAGAGACTATGGCATCCGAGTGTACTTGTTTCTAGGTTTGCTGTGAGGTTAGGTCGGCATTTCCTTTTATACGATGTTGCAATTACATTCAATGCACTCTCATGATGTTGTTTATATTCGAACCACGGCGGATCACATGCTTTCATTAATTTATATTCGAAGCACGGCGGATCACATGCTTTCATTAATTTCATTGGAGGTGCTTGGTGTTGGAGTGAAATTAATATAAATAGTTTATATGTATGCTCGTACAGCACCGCATAATACAATAGTTTATATGTATGCTCGTACAGCACCGCATAATACAATAGTTTATATGTATGTTCGTACAGCACCGCATAATACAATAGTTTATATGTATGTTCGTACAGCACCGCATAATACAATAATTACATTCAAACATCGACTCTCGTGTTAAGGGGAGGTTTTTAGTTTGTTTCCTACTCCTCCAGCAATCTTAAAATGTCACCCCTTTGACCCCCTTTCAAGATAAATTTGTACATTTTTCGGTAGAAAAATGTCCCGGCCGAAGGCCGGGTACTCTTAAATTACAGGCTCGCTATCGCTCGCCAGGATAAAATCGACACCTAAGTGGCACGAAAGGTCTTAAAATTGACAGAATGGGGCTGAAATTCTTAAAATCACCAAACTAATGGGGCAAACCTCTTAAAATCTCAAAAGCAATGGGACTAGACATGAGGGAGAAAGGGGTCAAGAAAAAAGTCCCTCAAGTGGACATCTCCCCTTAATACATTTATGTTTGTCACATACACTGTACACTACGTATACACTATCGTAATGTTAAAGCTCCACCGAACTTCAGGTAGATATGTTGATGGAGGAAGCCAATATCTGACCAATGTGCGTAATTGGCCCTAGTTGAGTACCGTCAAGTGGTGCTTGAATAATCTATGTTAATCGGTATGAGTTGTGAAGGTATACAGTTATGTATAAATCTATATACAGTATGTATTTGGGTATATACGTACTCTTATTGTCTATTTATGTACCCAGACGTTTAGGAATGAAACCATAGAGATTTTCCACATTTATTAAATACTAGCAGGGGTACCCGGCGTTGCCCGGGTAATCACCATAATCACCATCACTACTACCAGTACCACCACTACTACTACCATAATCACCATCATCAAAGAATCATCACAATACTACTACTACCATAATCACCGGCCTCGACCTCCCTGTGCCTCATTAAACGGCTACCTTGATTTCGGCCGCTAAATGACCTCCGATTTTGGATCTGACCTCATCCGTACCCCCATTTTGGGGGGCTGCGAACAACTTTCGTTCCAAACACCTTTTCGATCGGAGGCCTCCTGCCCCAAACGGCCATTTTTTCATTTTTTTTTTTCTTTCAATTTCGGCCTCGAAACGACCTCCGATCGTGACCTCGCCCCCTCTATGACCTGACCCAAGTCAATTGACACCCACATGCAAAGTTTCAGCTCCCCAGGTCCAAAACTGCGGCCGCCTATTAAGAACCCACACACAGACAATCGAAAATATTATTAAATACTAGCAGGGGTACCCGGCGTTGCCCGGGTAATCACCATAATCACCATCACTACTACCACCACTACTACTACCATAATCACCTTCATCAATCACTACTACCACAATCATCACAATACTACTACTACCATAATCACCGGCCTCGACCTCCCTGTGCCTCATTAAACGGCGACCTCGATTTCGGCCGCTAAATGACCTCCGATTTTGGATCTGACCTCATCCGTACTCCCATTTTGGGGGGCTGCGAACAACTATCGTTCCATACACCTTTTCGATCGGAGGCCTCCTTCTGCCCCAAACGGCCATTTTTTTTCAATTTTCTATTTTTTTTTTTTTTTTTTCAATTTTGGCCTCGAAACGACCTCCGATCGTGGCCTCGCTCCCTCTATGACCTGACCCAGGTCAATTGACACCCACATGCAAAGTTTCAGCTCCCCAGGTCCAAAACTGCGGCCGCCTATTAAGAACAGACACACACACACACAGACAATCGAAAATATTATATAGATCAACCCCTAGTAAAGATTAAACCAGTATAAACAAGTGTCTTGCCCTATATGCTATGTTAAATTCGTCCAAGCTACTGTCCTATTTGATTTTTTTAGAGCGACGCTATAAGAGTTAGTGTGAGTGTGTGTGTGTGTGAGAGAGAGAGAGAGAGAGAGAGAGAGAGAGAGAGAGAGAAGAGTAGAATAGAGAGATGATGATGATGATGATGAGTATATATATAAATAAATGAAGAGATATTTAGATCAAGGTAATAACACAGATAAACAGGCAGATGTCAACATAAAAAGTGGTTAACCTGTCTTCTCTCTCTCTCTCTCTCTCTCTCTCTCTCTCTCTCTCTCTCTCTCTCTCTCTCTCTCTCTCTCTCTCTCTCTCTCTCTCTCTCTCTCTCTTTTGTATAACCCACCCTTTCCCAGACTTCCCAACAATCTCAAGTTATAACAACATTAATGCCACGAAACGTTTGCCGTATTACCTTACTTGGGTCATCGAGTCCAGCTTTATTGTTTAGATATCAGCAGTGCAACAACAACAACAAACATCATCAACAACAACAAAACAACAATAACAACCATAATAATCTCTCGCTCTCACTCACACACACACACACACACACACACACACACACACACACACACACACACAACTTTTCAATGTCACCACCTATTCAGCACCCATCCTATTCTTCCCCATCCTACAGTACTGTCGCGCTAATAAGTCATGTCCCAGCTGTCATCACGTTTGGCTTGCTCTGTGCTGTATTAATGTCTGTCAGATGTTGAATAGGGTGGGTAAGTGTAGGAACATGTTTGTATATTTTACTCGATATGAAGAAATGAAGCTTAAACATTGCTGATACCAATGATTGATCAAAACATACTTGGTGCGGAGACATCACTTATTAGCGCGACTGTACATTACACGCTACCATTATGACTCTACACACGTCACGGCTCGAACCATTGTCACGCAACCTACACAATTTGCATACTGATCTATTCAACCCTGGAGAATCTGACGCGTTATAGCAGTTTATTTTGGCTATTATTATATTATTTTACACAGCTTAGGAAGGATCTGTGGGACTCGAAAGGGTGAAGACTATCTCGATCAACCCTCTCTCTCTCTCGAGCTATCTATCTATCTATCTATCTGTGGGACTTAAAAGGGTAAATACTATCTCAATACACCGTCTCGATTTCCATTTACCCTTCATAATCTGAATAAAATCGTCTAATAATAGCCAGAAAAATTGCGTCATCGTGTCTCAGCGGGTTAATAAGGTGTTGGGTAATTTGTTTTGGTTAATGGTGACTAGCACTTATGGATATGGAGAGGTATTTGCTTTGAGATATTAAGACGTTCGCCCCTGTAGTTTGGCGATTTTAAGATCTTTCCCCCCTTTTCTATGCCAGTTATTGTGAGTCTAATTTAGTCCTTTTTTTTTTATTTTATTTTATTTTTTATTTTTTTTAAAGCTTGGTAGATGTCTAGAAAGCAGGTTAAGAACCTATCCCTAATGCAATCATACTCCCAATGCTTATTATCCATTACTTGAATCAAATAAATAATAAACTGGACTTAATACTGGTACCGTATAATTGTATACTATATGACTAGTATTAGGCCATGGTTAGTCGGTGTTATATAATTATATTGTTGAGTGTGTGTGTGTGTGTGTATGTGAGTAAGTGTGGTTTGTGCGTGTGAAAGGGTAGTGTGTGCGTATAAGTAAGTAATAGGTATGTGTAATTGTGATGTATGTGTGTAAGTGTGTATTGTGTGTGTGTATAAGTGCTGTATGTGTGTGTGTTAAGGTTGTGAAATTGAATGTGTTGAAGGTTATGGTGGTGGTGATATATTTAGACGGGCTTGTGGTCTGGGGTGGGTGGGGGACTTAATTATTATAGTCGTGGTGCTTGTGTAATGTAGTTGTGAATGGGTTTATGTAAGGGTGTGTGTGTGTGTGTGTAGTTGTGTGTACGTGTGTGTGTGTAATGTAGTTGTGGGTGGGTTTATGTAAAGGTGTGTGTGTGTGCGTGTGTGTAGTGTAGTTTTGGGTGGGTTTTTGTAAGTGTGTGTGTGTGTGTAGTTGTGTGTAATGTAGTTGTGAGTGGGTTTATGTAAGGGTGTGTGTGTAGTTGTGTGTGAGTGTGTGTAGTGTAGTTGTGGGTGGGTTTATGTAAGGGTGTGTGTGTAATGTAGTTGTGGGTGGGTTTATGTAAGCCTAAGGTGTGTGTGTGTGTGTGTGTAGTTGTGTGTAAGTGTGTGTGTGTGCGTGTAATGTAGTTGTGAATGGGTTTATGTAAGGGTGTGTGTTTCTTAGTGTGTTTGTGTATTTGTGTGTTTGTATTGTGGTTGTGGGTGGGTTTATATAAAGGTGTATTTGTCCGTATGCGTGCGTGTATTTGTATATGTGTGTGTTTGTGTGTAATTGTATATGTTTGTGTGTGTATATTTGTGTATTTGTAGACAGGTATTGGTGGGTTCATGGGTTCAAATTTCATGATATTTGCATTTTTATATGTAAAAGTAGAACGAGCTCCCAGTTTAAGTACATAGGCTACATTAATTTTAATAATAAATTTATAAGGGTGGGTTAATTTTAAGTAGGTTAGGTTAGGCTAGGTTTGATCTGGATTGTTTAATTTCGGTGAACCAAAAGAAAATGTAATAATGTAGAATTTAATTTTGTACCTATGAACACACCGTCGCTTACATATGTGTGAGAGAGATAGAGAGAGAGTGTGTGTGTGTGTGTGTGTAGTTTTCGTTACGTATGATTGTGTGTGTGTGTGAGAGAGAGAGAGAGAGAGAGAGTGTGTGTGTAGTTTTCGTTACGTATGATCTATGTGTGTGTGTGTGAGAGTGAGTGAGTGAGTGTGTAGTTTTCGTTACGTATGATCTGTGTGTGTGTGTGAGAGAGAGAGAGTGTGTGTAGTTTTCGTTACGTATGATCTGTGTGTGTGTGTGTGTGTGTGTGTGAGTGAGTGTGTGTGTGTAGTTTTCGTTACGTATGATGTGTGTGTGTGAGAGAGAGAGAGAGTGTGTGTGTGTAGTTTTCGTTACGTATGATCTGTGTGTGTGTGTAAGAGAGAGAGAGAGTGTGTTACGTGTAGTTCTCGTTACGTATGATCCTATGCACGGCTATATAACGAAATGTGAGAACATGTATGGATGTAGTTTATGTATGTGGGCTCTGTGTGTACCCGGCGATTAAGGGGACATGGGCCGTTTTTCTGAACCCCCTTCTCCCTAATGTTTAGCCCCACTAGTTTTGCGATTATAAGACGTTCGGCCCTTAGTTTGGCAATTTTAACACCTTTCGCCCCATTCCGTTGTCAATTTTAAGACCTTTCTTGCCATTTAGGTGTCGATTATTTCCTGGCGAGCGAAAGCAA
>CM064545.1:39743195-39810695 GCA_032716605.1 Paralithodes platypus | reverse complement strand
ATTAATTTGTACATTTTTCGGTAGAAAAATTTCCCGGCCGAAGGCCGGTTCTTCCAACATTACAGGCTCACTATCGTTCGCCAGGGAAAAAATCGACACCTAAATAGCACGAAAGGTATAAATATTGACGAAGAAATAGGACGAAAGGTCTTAAAATCGACTAGCTAATGGGGCAAACATCTTAACATCTGAACACTATTGGGGCTAAACATAGGGAGAAAGTGGTCCAGAAAACCGGCCCATCCCCCCTTAAGGGTCTAGTGCGATGGGTCACGCTATGGAATCAGCTTACGAAACGCGATGGTTGTAGCTTTCGTAAGGAGAGAGAGAGAGAGAGAGAGAGGGAGGGGGTGAGGGTAGATGTACAGTAGAGAGAGAGAGAGAGAGAGAGAGAGAGAGATAGAGAGAGAGAGAGAGAGAGAGAGAAAGTATGAGAGTGAAAGAAAGAAAGGAGAGAAAAGTATATGTACAGCGAGGGGGAGGATACAAGGAATATTTAGAGAGAGAGGGTAGATGTAAAGTATATTGATTGTGATCTAGTTAATGATTATCAAAGGAACATTGTATTAGATATAGAAATTATTTGTGAATTATAAATAAATATAGTGTTCAATGATTGACTAATGGATTCATTGATAGAATGAAGATAATTATAGATAAACAAATTAATTAATAAATTGTGACAGCTTATATACTAGAATAACGAATAAACAGTCTTGAGTAATTATAACATTATAACATAATAATTACACTCATTTAATCATTTTAAAGGGAGATAGATAGGAGAAGAGAGAGTATGTGTGTGTGTGTGCCCATGGACCCCTCTGCCATGTGTGTGTGTGCCCATGGACCCCTCTGCCATGTGTGTGTGTGTGTGTGTGTTACTCAGTTACTTGTTCGTCAAGGGGAATCCACGCAATGCGAGCTAAGCTCATTATTATCGCGCCTCCTTAACTGGGAATGTATTGCGTGAAATGCATGTTAAGTGTTTTATGTACTGTTGGAATGGCTGTGGATGTGTGTGTAGTCTGTATTTTAGCCAATTGGCTACATCGGAAACGAAGGCTTAGGGTGGATCTGTATGGTACCATTCTCACTATAGACGGTACCGTCTCGCCCGAAGGCTTAGGTAGCCATCAGCTTAGGTGAACCATATGATACCCATCTCGCCTTGTACCATTTTTGCCAACCCCAGATGGGACGTCACAACGTCGTCCACTTATTCCAGGTACCTATTTACAGGTAGGTGAACTGAGGCTAACACATGAAAGGAGACAAGCCCAATTTGTCTCCGCCCGGCCGGGGATTGAACCCCCGACCCCTCGTGTGTGAGACGAGAGCTCTACCTACTAGGCTACGGGCTGTGTGTGTGTGTGTGTGTGCCCATGGACCCCTCTGCCATGTGTGTGTGTGTGTGTGTGTTGCGGTAGAGACAACGATCAGAATAGACTAACTCTAACTCTCTCTCTCTCTCTCTCTCTCTCTCTCTCTCTCTCTCTCTCTCTCTCTCTCTCTCTCTCTCTCAGGTGGTATCTTGAGTATTGTTGATTTCAGTGTTCCAAAATAACTAATAGTGTGCAAAATGTATGTTTATTTATTAACCATATTAGTTATTCAATGCACTGAAAGTTAAATCTATAAATCAATATTAATGGATATATTTGCATTCGTAAAACTTTTATACCAATATATGCACTTATTATGTTTTTATTTATTTTATTAATATGTTGTTTATGTATTTTGTTTTTGTTTTTAATGGTACGCTACTCGGCTCACTTCATCGTATTCACTCACTCAACTCACACCCACTCACCCCTCTCCCACTCACCCCACTCCCACTCACCCCACTCTCACTCACCCCACTCTCATTCATCCAACTCCCTCTCACCCCACTCCCACTCACCCCACTCCCACTCACCCACCTCCCACTCACCCACAGGAGGAGAGAGAGATCCACCCACTGGCCAGGAAGGACGCCCACACCACCACACCACCCACCAGACCAACCATGGGCGGCCACAGACTTATCCTCCCACTCACCTTACTCACCCTATCCCTCTCCATACACCCCGCAGCACCTGGTGAGTAACTAAGAGTGTTATGTGATATATTTAAACTATGAGTATATTTATGATTTGGCCGGTAAGTATTTGTGAGTGTCTTTTAGTGTAGGCCTATTTGCGTAACTTGCGAGGCTATTTCCATTTCGGCCAATGAGTACATTCTCCAACATATATTTTTGTCCACGAAATTTGGTGGACAGATAGGATTTGCGGCAAAGAATAAGTGATTAAAGTTATAAGGTGATTGGTAGAGCGCATACCTCCGCCAGCGTAGGCGGATGTGCGTGCTCTGCCGAGTTTCACGAAGACAATTCACAGTGCCTTCAATATTTGAATGGATAAATTAATTAAACCTACATGACGGAAAAAGTGTTATTTTAAGGATACAACAATCCCTCTGGAGTCCCTTTCAGGTGTGAGGACACACCTGGAAAGGAGTCCAGAGAGACTCGAAACTGTCGTATCCTTAGACTATAACCTTTGTTCCGTCTTGTGGGTACAGTTTCTCATTAGTATTAGTATTAGTTTTATCATCATTATTATTATTTGTATTATTATTCCTTTTCATGCCAGTCTCAGCAGGAATTATTGCAAGGTGAGGACCTCTTATATTGCAAGGTGAGGACCTCTTATATTTAATCAATTATGTACAGCCACTGTGCTGTAAACAAATGTGTGTTCGCGAGTAACGAAACACGTACAAGTAATTAGTGTTTGGATAGTTTATGTGTTCAATTTAGCCAATCTAAGCGATCGAAATACATGTACTTGTTTATGTGTATCTTGTTTGTTATATTTGAACGCATATTTTATTTTTACATTTGTTTACATAATATTACATTTTTAGTATAAATTTATCTCGATGGGCGATCTTGAGGATAATTGATTACACTTGATGGAGGTCTAGGGAGGAAACTAAGACAAAACTAACAAGTAATGATAAATTGTACACGAAGGTCCAGTCATTTTTATGGGCGACTGTGTTACTATTTGTATGCTGCACATAGTTTATTCAGATTAGCGTCAACTAGGCTCGTTAGGGTCGTTAGTCTGTTGTCTGCTTTCTTTTGTTCAATTTTGGGGTTCTTTTATTTATTCCTGCACCTTTTGATAACTAATTGTGTTGCCTTTTGCCTTCTACACATGCTGATACTCCTATGCTTTTTTCCTACTTTTCACATCTCCTCGTCTGCCTCTTCTCCTAGTCTGTATTATATGTTCTTCTGCTGCTTCTTTTTTATTTATGTTCATTGTTCTTCTTCTTATTATTATTATTATTATTATTATTATTATTATTATTATTATTATTATTATTATTATTATTATTATTCTCCTCCTCCTCCTTTTTCTTCTACTTCTCCTCCTCCTTCTTTTTCTTCTACTTCTCCTCCTCCTCTTCCTCCTTCTCCTCCTCCTTCTTCTTCTTCTTTTTCTTCTCCTCCTCCTCCTCCTCCTCCTCCTCTTCCTTCTTCTTCTTCTTCTTCTCCATGACATATCGCTTGGCTCAAGGTAAGAATACAAAGGCAAGCGTATTTTTTAAGAGGTGTGTTGGTAATGTTATTTTTATGTGTACGTTGGCATTGCTATTGTTAATGCTGCACACACACACACACACACACACACACACACACACACACACACACACACACACACAATCACACAGCCCGTAGCCTAGTAGGTAGAGCTCTCGTCTCACACACGAGGGGTCGGGGGTTCAATCCCAGACCGGGCGGAGACAAATTGGGCTTGTCTCCTTTCATGTGTTAGCCTCAGTTCACCTAGCTGTAAATAGGTACCTGGAATAAGTGGACGACGTTGTGACGTCCCATCTGGGGTTGGCAAAAATGGTACAAGGCGAGATGGGTATCATATGGTTCACCTAAGCTGATGGCTACCTAAGCCTTCGGGCGAGACGGTACCGTCTATAGTGAGAATGGTACCAAACAGATCCACCCTAAGCCTTCGTTTCCAATGTCGCCAATTGGCTAAACTACAGACTACACACACATCCACAGCCATTCCAACAGTACATAAAACACTTAACATGCATTTCACGCAATACATTCCCAGTTAAGGAGGCGCGATAATAATGAGCTTAGCTCGCATTGCGTGGATTCCCCTTGACGAACAAGTAACTGAGTAACACACACACACACACACACGTACAACCCACTACACACACACACACGCACACACGTACAACCCACTACACACACACACCATACGCATGCACACACACACATTATTTGTATTATTTGTTCATTATTGTGATAGTTATTATTAGTAGTTATTATTATTATTATTAGTATTATTGTTATTATTATTTTCGTTATTATTAATATTATGAATATTTTTATTATTATTATTATTATTATTATTATTATTATTATTATTATTATTATTGTTGTCGTTGTTGAATGTGTTTATATGAAAAATATGAGTGAGATCATAAAGCCAACTGAGAAGGACAGCTGTTAAGGAGGATGACTAATGATAAGAAATAATATATAAATATCATATAATGAAGACAAAAGAGGAATATGACTGGACAACATCTGCCATGGCCATCCTTTAGCGGGTATTTCCCAGGGGAAGCCAGGCATTGGATTGATGATAAAAGGAAGGAAACATTACTGCATACATTATAGACGTGTTTGTGGACAGACAGTAATGCAAGTAATGGTCGCTCTTCTGTTAATTTATAATGGTTTAGTTGAGAATGGGACAAGAGTGGGACCTTCCTCTCTGTAATAGGATAAGGGATTATTTTTGGTCGATGTATATATGTATTTATTATTTTTTTAGTTTCCTCCCAAGACCTTCATCAAGCTTAACCAAAATTCCCCAAAATTCCCCTTCTAGATAGATTTAAAAATTTCCCGGCCAAAGGCCAATTCCTCCCAAATTACAGGCTCACTTTCGCTCGCCAAGAATAAAACAACACTTGAGTGGCACGAAAGGTCTTATTATTGACAAAGAAATGGGGTAAACAGTCTTATATGATCCGAACATCTTAAGATTGAAAAAGTATTGGGGCTAAACTTGAGGGAGAAGGGAGTAAAGAAAAACAAATGTACCTCATATTATCCATGGTCCGGTGTGGTGTTGTGGGTTTCACGGCGGACTAAGTGGAACAAGGTTGGTTGTAATATTTGTACGCAACAATAGGGTCCTTCGAGTTCGCTTGTGGGGAATTTCGAAGGAGAGCAAATAAATAGGCTGATATCTTGGTGCACGAAAATATCGTAAATTCATCACTAGCACGGTTATATGTTTGTGCCGATTCACACACACACATACACACACACACAGTCACACACACATACACACATACACACACATACATACACACACACACACACACACACACACACACACACACACACACACACACACACACACACACACACACACACACACACACACACACACACATTCATTCTCACTCTCATTCTCTCTCTCTCTCTCTCTCTCTCATTCTCTCTCTCTCTCTCTCTCTC
Organism: Paralithodes platypus; assembly: GCA_032716605.1. Taxonomy (NCBI): domain Eukaryota; kingdom Metazoa; phylum Arthropoda; class Malacostraca; order Decapoda; family Lithodidae; genus Paralithodes; species Paralithodes platypus. Next base: position 39,805,132 of record CM064545.1, on the reverse strand, counting down.
TCTCTCTCTCTCTCTCTCTCTCTCTCTCTCTCTCTCTCTCTCTCTCTCTCTCTCAATTACTTCTTCTCAAGCTGCATAACATTTTATAAATATAGTTAGAATGATACAAAATAGCAGTCACCGGTACTGAAGGGGTTAATAAGAAGATTGGATGGGCAAAACTCAGGGACAACTCTTTAATTCTGGGTCATCCGGTGGGTAATTCCCTAGCCGAATGTTTCCTAGAGTATGGGCAATGGTATGGGGCAGGAGTGTGGAATTGGGGTTAGGGGGAGGGGGATGGCCTGAGGGGAGGAGGAGGAAGAGGAGGTGGCAAAGAGGGGTGAAGGGGAGGGGGGTGTATGGCCTGAGGGGGGAAAGGGTGTGGAGGGGTGATGGGGAGGGGAGGGGTTGGGTGGGGTGGGGTGAAGAGTCATTAGTGAAATAACAGTACTAAATAGTGTTAATGTGTAGTAATCAATATGAACAAAACTCAAAAATGCTAAACTTTTCAGTACGAGACACATCCTATCATTATATTCTGAGCATCAGTTGTTGTTGTTGTTGTTGTTGTTCCCCAGGCTGTCTGGCCGAACTGCCCCAAGGTCTCGAGCAAGGCCAAGGCCATACACGAGCGCCCCCACAAAATCCTCCCTGCTTACCACTAACAAAGCCCGGATGACCGAAGCCACTCCAAGGCAGGGAGCTGAGGAGGGTGCGGAAACGCCCGGGAAACCAAAGCCCCACCCAAGGCCCTGTGCCCCTCAGCAATTATGAAGGGAAAGTTGAGGGGTAAGGGAAAAATGTGACGCTTTGGCTCCCAATCTGCCAACTTCTAGGTTGGCAGTAGGGAGGTCAATCCACGGAAAAGACGCCGCCACTTGAGATCTAGAAGATATATAAGTAAAAGAAACAGTCAGAGTAAGCTATGGGTATGGCAGAGATCGCTCAGTTCTCACTCGGATAGACCAGCCCATCACCACATGACTAGAACCCAATCCTCTCAGCATCAGCTAGGAAAGGCCCTAGAAAGCCGCCTTTGGCGGGGGATACCTCCCCTATTTCAACTCCTTTCGGGGTTGGGCACCCGCCCTCTGAGCATCAGTAATCATCTGTTGTATGCAGTTTAGGAAGAACACATGGCAGTCATAGCATTGTTACCCCTTTCATTCCTAGAGGTCCTTTTGAAGCTTAATAAAATCACCAATTGTTAGTCAGAATAACAGGAGAATGACAGCAACGTGGGTCAAGGATAATGAGAAAAAATAGATAAAGAAATAAAGAAAGGAAAAGAAGAAGACAATAAAGGTAGTTTGATGTGAGCCTCAGGTGGGTAATTCCCAAGCCAAACCTTTCCTAGAGTATTGTAGTCAGGTAATAAGGAGGTTCATTTATTATCGAGGACTATGGGGTTCTTTGTTTTCTATCTGCATGCATATTAGACCCCGCCTCCCCTCCCTCTCCCATCCTCCTCTCACACACACACACACACACATTGTGTGTGTGTGTGTGTGTGTGTGTGTGTGTGTGTGTGTTGGGGGGGGGGGGCATCGGGGTTGTGGGGAGGAAGGGTCAATCGTACACTGGGGAGGTTAACAGCTCAAGGAAACTTTTAGGGTGGGTATACATTCCCTACTCGAGTATTTCCTAGAGTGCACGCTGTAAAAAAAATATATATATATCTGGGGTTTCGTTTGTTTTATACTTCGGCAGCAATTACCTTTAATGTTGCGCTTCCAGGTGTTTTATGTTGTTTATTCATCATTCATATCTCATTCATTCATTCAGTTTTCATTCATTGATTCGTTCATTTTTCATTCATTAATCGACTTTCCAAGCTGACTAATTCCTTGAACGTGACGATAGTGCGTTGTTATGTGTGTCATTAGTTCGCCTGGTAAACAGATTAACTTGCTCATGTAGTAATGTACACCCTATGTGGTGGATTGTGTTCTTTTATTTCATTGATTTTTATTTTAGTAAGCGTTGTTTCCACATAGCGATTTTGATTAGCTGTTTTGCCTTTATATTGTCTGTCCCAGTTTTGGTTTGTTAAGTTTGCAAGTTTTACATTTTAATTCAGTTATTAATTAATTCATGTTCCATTCTTCATCATTCATTCATTTTATCATTCATCCATTCGTTTATTCATTTATGTATTCATTCATGCATTAGTCCGTACTGAAAAGCTGCACCTGAGTCGCCCATCAAGTGTATAGCCCCTCGCACAACTGACCCCCAAGAGAGATCGTCTGTCACTGTTACCTGGCTCACCCACCTTACATCCTTACATCATTAGCATCACTACAAGGAAGCTACTACACTTCCCCACAGCATATTGTTAAGGAAAAAATAGTAACATCTAAATACACTCTGTTGCTATATACATGTGTGGATACAGGCTACATACCTTCACACATTTACAGACATATGCTTATACATAATTAATACGTATACATACATACGTATTAATTCTTATCTAAAATAAATACTGATCTAAATACTATCTCCAATTGGGGCAGAGAAAACCTTGTTACCTTTAATGCTTCCAAAACCCAATTTTTCCTTCTATCTACCCGTAAGGAGCTCCCAGCAGACTATTCCTTATTCTTCAACAATACAAAAATCAATCCTTCATCTTCTCTCAATATTCTTGGTGTCTCTTTTTCTTCTGCTCTCAGTTGGAAGGACCATATTACCAGTCTTGCTAAGGCAGCCTCCCAGAAGCTGGGTGTGCTCAACTGCCTTAGGGGGTTCTTTTCCCCTGCACAGCTTCTTGCTCTGTACAGGGGCATAGTGCGTCCTTGTATTGAGTATTGTTCACATGTGTGGGGAGGTTTCTCTCACACCGCTCTCCTAGACAAAGTTGAAAGGAAGGCCTTTCGTATCATTAACTCCCGTCCACTCACCAACTCTCTGCAATCTCTCTCTCCGCCGCAATGTTGCATCTCTTTCGCTATTCTATCGCTACTATAATAATCAGTGTTCATCAGAGCTTTCCCAGTGTATACCACCTCCTTTACGTAGGGCACGTGGTACCCGTCTTGCAACTCAATCCCACCCCTACTCTGTGCAACTCTCCAACCCAAGAGTGAAACGTTACTCTCAAACTTTCTTCTACTCAACAGATGAGCTCTGGAACTCTCCCAGAATCAGTCTTTCCCTCTTCCTATGACTTAAATTGCTTCAAACTCCGTGTGTCCAGGCATTTTGGCCCGAACGTCCCTTGATTTCGGCCCTGTCACTCTTTCAACTATGGGAGAGGCACTCGCTATAGGCAGTTCTACCTTTTGCCTCCCTCAATCATATAGAAAAAAACCCACATACATATCAATAAACGTTTGTTATTGTTTTTTGTTTGTATTATAATTTATTAGTATTACATACATACATACATACATACATACATACATGCGGATACTACTTATATTGCAAATAAATGTATATATTATAAATTATCTGTGGTCACCACAGTACTGTTAACTGTAACTGTGCAGCCACAGTTCCTGCACCAACACCTTTCCCAGTCACATCAGCTACTCAATGTGGCTTACTAACGACCCACTGTACTACGGGTGTTACCAGGAGCTCCGTCAGTTTAGTGTAAAACCTCATGCATAGACAGTCAGTCAGTAGCTAGCCCTTATTCCCACAAGGGGTAGGGAGGATCAGCAAGAGACTCGTGAAAGGAAAAATAAGTGACAGGAGAAGAATACATTACAGTCCGCCCACACAAAAACAAGCACACAAACATTCAGAAGCACCTATTACTCATCAGCCTCCGAAATCAATGACTTCACCTCAGATGCTATATATATACAGAACAATACATACATATACATATGCATACTGTATATTATACATAATATACAGTACATACATAAATGCATACTGTAGGTGCATACACATCCCAGTACATAGATTATAATTACATATATATAAACAGTCTACATACTGTATATTACGTACTGTACAATCACCAATTTAACATACACATATACATTTATTACTAAAAGACGGATGTATATTATAATCCAACGCTCGTCACACTTCCATTAACTTCACTTGTCCAGTCATTGTCCCCCCCCCCCCCCCCTCTCTCTTAAGTCACCGTATCTCCTCAACATGACTGCTGAGGACGTTTGGAGGTGTGTTTTTTCTGGACCCCCTTCTCCCTAATGTTTAGCCTCATTAGTTTTACGATTTGAAGACGTTCGCTCCATTAGTTTGGTGATTATATGAAGTGTTGTGCCATTTGTGTGTGTGTGTCCTACCTGTCTCCATAGAATAATCAAGTCTTAATGCCGTTGATGAATAGATAATTGTGTTAATAATGTAATATAAGTCGCTAGAGGTTAAGAGAAAGTAAAAGGAGATACGTAATACATTAATGACTACAATTCAACGAAAGAACAATTAATAGTAATGAATGAATGTGCTTTGAGGTGACCTACATCAAAATTTTCCTAGAGAGAGAGAGAGAGAGAGAGAGAGAGAGAAGGGGGGGGAGGTACTGTTCTTGTGTTTATGTATTGTGTTACACTTACTCTGAGAGATAAAGATAGAGAGAGTGAGAATGAATGTGTGTATGAGTGCGAGAGTGAGTGTATGTGTGTGTGTGGCTGTGTGTGTGTGTGTGTATGTTTATGTGATGGAGTGAACAAACGACTAACAGAGTGAGATCGCTTTATGCATGCAATAATAATATGTGTGTATGTGGCTGTGTCTGTACACAGCCACACACACACACACACACACTCACTCTCGCACTCATACACACATTCACTCTCACAGGGGTATTGTACTAGAGGGTAATTTGGGGTACAATGAGATTATCTCATTGTACCCCAAATTATCCTCTACGTACAATACCCCTGTTATTACCATCACTGTAAAATGATTATTAATGATGCAAAAATGTCACTCTTTGGCGAGATTCTGGTGATCTATTGTATGTGTGTGAGATAATGAGAGAGAGAGAGTGAGAGGGCGAGAGAGAAATGGTGTTTGTGTGTGTGCGCGCGTGTGTGCGTGTGTGTGTGTGTGTGAGAGAGAGAGAGAGAGAGAGAGAGAGAGAGAGAGAGATAGAATGTGTGTGTGTGTGAGTGAGAGAGTGAATCAATTTTATCAATAACTATATCTTTATTTTTTTTTTCTCTCTCTCTCATGACCTACCTTTAATTCGTCACTTGTACCATGGTGTAATGACTGTCGTATTTTGGGACACGGGAGCCATTGTCACTTTACTCACAATGAGAGAGAGAGAGAGACTGAGAGACTGAGTGAATGTGAGAGTGAGAGGGAATGTGTGTGTGCGTGTGAAAGTGAGAGTGCGTGAGAGATAAAAAGAGAAGAAAAGAGGGAGAGTGAAGTGGAAAGATTGATAAAAAGATATATAGATAGAGAGAGAGAGAGAGTGTGATTACACAGTTACACAGATATTACACAGTTCTGCACATGATAATGCAAACATGCTATGCTGCCCTCTACTGTGTGAGGGGGGGGGGGGGGGGGGACGGGTCATAGTCATTGTATAAATGTATTGTTCTAGACCTACGTAATTGTTGTTGTTATTGTTGTTGGTGGTGGTGGAGGTGGTGGTGTTGTTGATGGTGGTTGTGGTGTTATTTTTGTTGTTGTTACCTATGTCATGAACAGGTGGGCGGAATGTATAATACGGACTCCCGATTCACTCTTGTTGTTGTTATTGTTCTGGTTCTTCTTGTTTCAACGGTTAAACCCGAGTTCTCCATCACGCTTCAGCAATTTGATATCTCTGGGACTCAAGGTTGGTGGTGGTTCCGATTCGCCGACCCAAATTGATTCCACCGACTCAGCCCATTTGACCAAAATCGGCCACTCATCCCCAAATCGGCCACTTCCCCCAAATCGGCCACTCTACCAAAATCAGTCACTGTGCCCAAATCCCCACCGCTCTAAAGAAACGTCGGCCACTCACCCGAAATCAGATATTAAGCCAAAAAACGGTCACTCAGCCCAATTTGCTCATTCAGAATAATTTGAGCTCATCCTAAGAATTCCAATATTGTGTGCTAATGGGGAGTGTGGGTCAAGGAGGATTGTTTTGTGGCCTGGAGCTTGAGTGAGAGAGGAGGATGGTGTTTGTTACTTTGCAATGCACGTTTGTCAAGTTACAAGGCTTGATCTTTAGGTGTGTACACTCACGCGTACTAAACGTTGCTCAGGGGTGGGTCCTTCCATCCCCTACTCCACCCTGGGCAGGTGGAAGGGGGGAGTTGGGTCAAAGTCTACCCCCACCTTCCACCCCCAAACTATCCCCAACTCCCCCACCCTCCTTCTCTAGCTGGCAGTTAGTGATTGGAGGAGATTGTTCTCATGAATTGTAAATTATTGTTATACCATCTTTGCACATGCTTACAATGGCCAACATTTATTAATACAATATACTGTATAATTGTATTCTCAAAATGAGTCTCTATACACACATGGGTTACAAGAATCTCGGCTGTATTGGTCTTCTCTCTCTCTCTCTCTCTCTCTCTCTCTCTCTCTCTCTCTCTCTCTCTCTCTCTCTCTCTCTCTCTCTCTCTCTCTCTCTCTCTCTCTCTCTCTCTCAACACTGAGACTACGAGGTCATCTCAATCAAATGTTTAAAATAGGTAATGGGTTTGACAATGTTGATCATGGCAAAACATTTAGCCTAAATATGAATACAATACGCAACCATGGCTGACAGTTAGAATTGAAAAGGTTCAACACTAGTATTTGTGGAGAAAAAAAAATCATTTAGGATCTGATCTACATGGAACAAACTTTCCTCAGAAGTTGTAAACATTTCCTCGGTAGAGCAGTTCAAGAAGAGTGGATAGTATTTTGCACACTCTGTAACGAGTGTAGTGCACTGAACAATATCTCACATTCGACTTCGAAAATTTCCCCGAAATTGACGGCAAGGTCTTTGAGATACTAACTATTCCTTGTAACTCTCTCATAGCACACACTTTCTTCAACCAAGATTTTACGGGTGTGAATGGGGTATATTTCCCTTCATTAGTGTGTGTGATGAGTGTTGCCTGCATTCGATACACATAGAGAAGATTTGATGGTAAAACTGTCTATTAAACCTATGCATTATTTGGGGGTTTGTAGAGGCGAGAAGCTGGGATCACAGATAGAGACAGAGAAGGGGCAAGTGAGAAGGCGAGCCCTGCTACTCAAGGGCTCGATACTCAACCCTTACTAAAAATTAACACCGACTTTGATCGTAAGTTGTATCGAGTTCTACATTTAATTGATTGAAAACTAAGTGTATAGGCCACATATAATTAAATGCAAACCGTTTATACTATGTATGGTATTGAATAAATGGGAGACACTGATTGAAATGGTAAACGAAACAATCAACAATAGTCGCAACACTATTCCAGCCAATATTTGCTTTTAGACATTTCCTTTAATATTAAAAAAAATCCGACTGTAAGTAATTTGAAAACCTAGGAGTAGATCATAGAGGAAAAGTTGATGTGTGTGGCAATAATGGTAAACATAATATCCTGAATAATGTATGATATTGGAATTAATTACGGTATCACTAGCCAATCTTAAAAACACATTAAGTCTTGGTCGTGGATTGTATTGCAATGAGAGAGGGACACACACACGCAGAGAGAGAGAGAGAGAGAGCGAGAGCGAGCGAGAGCGAGAGAGAGAAAGGTAGAAGACCAATACAGCCGAGATTCTTGTAACCCATGTGTGTATAGAGACTCATTTTGAGAATACAATTATACAGTATATTGTATTAATAAATGTTGGCCATTGTAAGCATGTGCAAAGATGGTATAACAATAATTTACAATTCATGAGAACAATCTCCTCCAATCACTAACTGCCCGCTAGAGAAGGAGGGTGGGGGAGTTGGGGATAGTTTGGGGGTGGAAGGTGGGGGTGGAAGGTGGGGGTAGACTTGGACCCGACTCCCCCCTTCCACCTGCCCAGGGTGGAGTAGGGGATGGAAGGGCCCACCCCTGAGCAACTTTTAGTACGCGTGAGTGTACATAGTATAATATTTGAGTCTCTCTCTCTCTCTCTCTCTAGTTCCGCCAACCCTCCCATTGAAAAGGAAATATGCGAGATAATAACAACCTCACGTGTACAGACTCGTGTGTGTGTGTGTGTATGTGTGTGCGCGCGCGTGTGAGAGAGAGAGAGATAGAGAGAAAAGAAACAAAAGTGATCGTGTGTGTGTGTGTGGCATTATTTCGTGTGCTTCGTTGTGCAGTTTTTCAGAACATCTTCCAGTAGGCTCAAGACATTAGTTACCTACGAGAGAGAGAGAGAGACAGAGAGAGGAGAGAGATGAAAAGAGAGGGAAAGAGTGAAAGTTAAGTGAAAATATAAAGGGAGAGAGAAAGAAAAAGAAAGAGAGAGAGACTATGACCTTGACCTAATAAGTATGCATGGTGGTTGTTTTCTGACCTGCCTTCTTCCAAGATTGGTGTCTTGGGTGCTTCTTTCCTTCAGTGCTTTAGACTCATTTAACTATCCACTCATCTACTTTATATATATTAACTTACGTATCTATCTATATTTACTTATCTATCCACTTATATACCTATTTATTAGTTTATCCATTCACTTACCTACCAATTTATTTATCTATCCACTTATCTACCTATATATTTATTTATCTATCCACTTATCTACCTATATATTTATTTATCTATCCACTTGTATACCTATATAATAGTTTATCCATTCACTTACCTACCAATTTATTTATCTATCCACTTATCTACTTATCTATTATTGTATCCATCCAATTACCTACCTATCTGCCTATCTATTAATGTATCTATCCACTTAACTACCTATCCAGTATATCTATTAACTAATATGCATCTATCAACAGAGGTGGTGAGCCATAGTGTGGAAGGGTCTGGGGAGGTGAGGGGGGACCAGGAGCATCCCTGTGTACGGCCATGTGTACCCCAGGAACACATGGTCTGTAGGTATACATTCAAGGTACGTACATGGTGCTGTTGTTGTTGATGTTGTGTGTGTGTGTGTATGTGTGTGTGTGTGTGTGTGTGATGGTTTTAGTGTGTGGAGGTGAGGTTAGGGAGGTGTATGTGGGTGTGTGTGTGTGATGGTTTTAGTGTGTGGAGGTGAGGTTAGGGAGGTGTATGTGTGTGTGTGTGTGTGTGATGGTTTTAGTGTGTGGAGGTGAGGTTAGGGAGCTGTGTGTGTGTGTGTGATGGTTTTAGTGTGTGGAGGTGAGGTTAGGGAGGTGTGTGTGTGTGATGGTTTTAGTGTGTGGAGGTGAGTTTAGGAAGGTGTATGTGTGTGATGGTTTTAGTGTGTGGAGGTGAAGTTAGGGAGGTGTATGTGTGTGATGGTTTTAGTGTGTGGAGGTGAGGTTAGGGAGCTGTGTGTGTCTGTGTGTGATGGTTTTAGTGTGTGGAGGTGAGGTTAGGGAGGTGTGTGTGTGTGTGTGATGGTTTTAGTGTGTGGAGGTGAGGTTAGGGAGGTGTGTGTGTGTGTGTGTGTGATGGTTTTAGTGTGTGGAGGTGAGGTTAGGGAGGTGTGTGTGATGGTTTTAGTGTGTGGAGGTGAGGTTAGGGAGGTGTATGTGTGTGTGTGATGGTTTTAGTGTGTGGAGGTGAGGTTAGGGAGGTGTGTGTGTGTGATGGTTTTAGTGTGTGGAGGTGAGGTTAGGGAGGTGTGTGTGTGTGTGTGTGATGGTTTTAGTGTGTGGAGGTGAGGTTAGGGAGGTGTGTGTGTGTGTGTGATGGTTTTAGTGTGTGGAGGTGAGGTTAGGGAGGTGTGTGTGTGTGATGGTTTTAGTGTGTGGAGGTGAGGCTAGGGAGGTGTGTGTGATGGTTTTAGTGTGTTGAGGTGAGGTTAGGGAGGTGTGTGTGTGTGATGGTTTTAGTGTGTGGAGGTGAGGTTAGGGAGGTGTGTGTGTGTGTGTGTGTGTGTGTGTGTGTGTGTGTGATGGTTTTAGTGTGTGGAGGTGAGGTTAGGGAGGTGTGTGTGTGTGTGTGTGTGTGGAGGTGAGGTTGGGGAAGTGTGTGTGTGTGTGCATGATAGTTTATTTGCATACATATACTGTAGCACCTCAGAAAACGTGGCGTCAATTACACAGTTCTGCACATGATAATGCAAATATGCTATGCTGCCCTCTACTGTGAGGGGGGGGGGTCTGTTTGTGTGTAGGGAGGTGGGAGGGGGGGATGTGTGTGTGTGTGTGAGTGTGTGTGTGTCGACAATTACACAGTTCCGCACACGATAATACAAAATGCACACTGTCCTGTCTTCTACTGATTCTTTCGGCGCTGTGTGTGTGTGTGTGTGTTTGGTGGGGGGGGGGGGCTACAATTACACATTGCTGAGGCAAGTTGATCGATCATGTCTAGAGCTACTTTTGATGGGAAAAGTTTTGACCAGACGTCTCACCCGGGAGACCTGTAGAAATGGAGTCAGAGGGTATGAGGAGGTATCTGCCATCACGGTGCAGGTCCCAATTGTTTTATTGTATTTTATTTTATTATTTTTCCTATGTGTATGCAAGAGACAAAAGGCAAAGCTGTCTGCAACAAACTGAAAGAGTGATAGTCGCTAGTACAGTATATTAATTTTATTCATTTTCCTATTATTATATTTTGTTGTGTATTGGAAAGAAATGTGGTGTGCTACTGTCTTGGCCATTATTTACTTATATGTACAGTATATCTTTCTCGTCTCTGTTTCTCCCTATAACGACTCTATAATGTTACAGGTAGAATGGTACTCCACACTGAGCAAGGCGTGTTATGACTGTCCCTTTAACCTGACTGACTGTTCGCGGCCCCACTGTGCTCCGGCCGACGGTCTAGAACGGCCCCTGGTCACCGTTAATAGGAGACTACCGGGGCCATCTATACAGGTGAGTTGTTGTCAGGATTGGACTAAGCAAAGTTTGGCACTATAGGTAGCGCCAGCGAACTTGACAATAATAATTGACCCCTTAACTTCTTATAACTCAAAATTAATTAAAGCAATCGGGCTGACGTTTCAATCATTTGGGAAGCTTCCACCAGGAAATAGGTGTGGATATTTACAGCCAGTTTGCTCTAGGACCTTTTGAGCTACAGAGAGGTCAGGGATCAAGATTATTGTCAAGTTTGTTGGCGCTACCTATACCTGGTCATGATATGGCCATATTCAGTCTCCTTAGGCACAACTCTAGTCCCAGACCAAGGAATGATAAATGTAATTTTATATACATTAATTTGATAAACAACGTATTATTTGAAGGAAATAACAAATGGTGTTCCTAAACCAATCCCGATAATTATAATTGCACACTGAACAAAACCGACTACACACAAAACCTGCAGCAGCGCAGGACTCGTGTTTGCAGTTTTGGCTCCAACCCAAGAGTGAAACGTTATTCTCAATCTTTCTTCTATTCAACAGCTGAGCTCTGGAACTCTCTCCCAGTATTAGTCTTTCCCTCTTCCTATGAATTAAATTGCTTCAAACTTTGTGTGTCCAGGCATTTTGGCTCGAACGTCCCTTTATTTTGGCCCTTTCACTCTTTCAACTCTGGGAGAAGCACTCGCTACAGGTAGTTCTGCCTTTTGTCTCTCTCACTCACATAGAAAAAAAAAAAACATAGAAAAAAAAAATCAATCCGTCTTTCCTTCACCCTATGACTTTAAACTTTGTGTGTCCAGGCATTTTGACTCCAACGTCTCTTGAATTTGGTTCTGTCACTCTTTTAAGTTTGGGGGAGACACTTTTACAGGCAACCTGCCTTTAAGTCTCCTCCATGCGCATAGAAAAAACAAACAAAAACAAAACAGAACATTTGATCGGCTTATCTACCAGCACACCAAATTTCAGGTCAATATCTAAACAAATGTTATGGCTACAAATCAATTTTCGTCTAATCCACCCACCACCTCCGATCCCCGAGAACAACAAAAACACATCAGATCATTTATAAACCTGCTGGGGAAAAGCACGTATAGTCCATGAATGTTTATGTATGACGGAATGCCCGCTACAACTCCATGTATAGCAACAAACCCGAACATTTCCTAGTCTGTTCTAGTGGCCTGGTAACTGCTTGTCAATGCTTAGGTGGTTAACCTAACAAGTGCGCATGGGGGTAATTGGAAACGTCCCCCTGTGCTGACGTATTTGAGGTGTTTCCGTCACTAAAATATTCATTGTGCCATTAATAGCATTAATACTTATCCATATGCGCCTATTATGGGTTGATTATAAAGGTATTAACCTGAAACAACAATAAAACGAGTGAAAACAGCGTTTGGATGGTCAAAATCGGAGATATAGCCCGCGAGTTGTATAATGTATGGGTGAGGCAAGCTGCTTTCCCGCCAATTTCCCCCAAGGCCACTGAGACACAGTCGATCGATACTCTCTCTCTCTCTTGCATTCGCTTGCTATCAGTGATGACCACACCCTCCAACCGGATTTCTAATGTTAGCACGAAAATATACCTCAGAATAAGGGAATAACAGGGAAAATAGGTGATAACTGAAGGAGAGGAGGAAAGTGGGGAAGGAGGGGAGGTAGAGGACTGAGATTTTGCATGGCCCAGGGGCCAAAAAAAAAAATAAAAAAAAAAAAAAATAAATAAATAAAAAAAAAAAATTTCGATGTCAAAAGTTGATTTTTTTTTTCACTCACTCTTAAGAGTCTCCCCGCAGTTCCCGGGTTAAGGGGGTAGTGCTTATTTTTTGGTCTATATATATTTTATTGTTTATATATTTGTTAGTTTCCTCGCTAGACCTCCATCAAACTTTTAAAAAAACACCCCCTAGACCCCCTTTCAAGATAAATGTGTACATTTTTCGGTAGAAAAATGTGCCGGCCGAAGTTCTCCTAAAATTTCAGGCTCGCTATCGCTTGCCAGAAGAAATTGACGTCTAATTGGCACGAAAGGTCTTAAAATTTACAAAGAAATGGGGTGAAAGGTTTCAAAATTGCCAAACTAATGGAACGAATGTCTTAGAATCTCTAAACTAATGGGGCTAAACATAAGGAAGAAGTGGGAACAGACTAACGACCATTCCCCTTGACAACATGGCCAGCATACTGAGAGAGGAGGCTGGTTGGCCTTAGTAAGCTGCATGGTATCTGTAACAGGGGAACAAGAAGCATACAAACAATTTCCTGCGTGTGTTGGAGACAAAGTTAGATAATGGACTGTGTTAACCATTTTATCATTATGATGCCTTTCCACTTTTTATTCTGGCTATCATTAAGTGATGTTATGCAGTTTAGGAAGGATCTCTAAGAATCAAATCAAATGGTAGGAAGGATCTCTAAGAATCAAATGGGTGAAAACTATCTCAATTGACTCTGAAGGAGTGTACTGCTTGACGGTGTACAGGTGGTCGGGCCGCGGTTTGATTGGGCTGCGGCGTACTTGTTATTCGCCCCCTTGCTGGCAATACATATGATGATGACAATAATTCATGGTGAGCCCCCCCTCAACCCATTATTGTATCCCACGGCAGTCAAAATAGACGAGAATGTGGGCGATACGCCCAAATACTACATGGGTGGCGGCCCAATTGGGATGCGGCCCAACCACCATGGGATCCCACTTGACAATGTTAAAGTGGTTGACAACAGGGGGTCAAACCAAACTAATGTGGCGATCGTCTTAGAATCTCAAAACTAATAGAGATAAGCATGAGGGAGAAGGGGGAGGTAAACAAAAAAAATCCCTTTAAGATATGCCCCTAAATGTGATGTTTTGTTTTCAGGTGTGTCTGTGGGATGAGGTGATAGTGGACGTGGAGAATGACCTTGGTAGCGACTCTACCTCCATCCACTGGCACGGACTGCACCAGAGAGGCACACCTTACATGGATGGTGTGCCCTTCCTCACACAGTGTCCTATTCTGGCCGGCACCACTTTCAGGTATGTATAGCGAAATTATAACTAGTACAAGTATATAGATATTGGAATGATGTAGCAAGATAATAAGATAATGTGTAAAATTATCCTAGATTATCTTAACCAAGCACCTCAGCACAAATTAATAGCGGAGTGATGTAGTAAGATAATAAAATAGCATACAAAAATTATCCTAGAATATCTTAACCAATCGCCCAAGCACAAAAGTAATATTCAAGATCATCTAATGCATTATTTTGGCGACCAACACCACCTCGAGGTAGCATAGCATACAAGGATGATAGCATTAGGACTACATAAATAATTACTATAGACTAACTTAAGAACACCACAGCGCAGCATACATTAAGTAAAAGATCACCCACTGCTTTGTTTTGGAGACCGACATCACCTTCAGGTATTACAGAATAAAATAGATTACAGGATAGTAGGATTTAGAAGAACTATGATTAGCAAAAACAATGCTATACATTTGTGTCACACAATATACTAAAATATCTGACCTCACTTTTATAATACACCGAGGAAGATAGTATTACAGTACATAAATTTTACGACAATTATTTTGGTGACAAATACTGTAGAAAGTACAAATACCACAACTATTTACTTCCCTTTGAACATTTGCATGAACTCTAGGGGTATTGCACATACAATTAGGATATTATTTTCCCTCCCTCCCTGATGCATGAGAGTGTAATTTTTCATACTTATTGTTCATCCAAGTTAGTAAAGCTTTTGAACTTTCTCTGAATTTTGTTTAGTGTATCTTTTGTCTAATAGAAAAAATTAATCTAAGCAATATCTCTACTCAGATACTGTATTTATATATACTGTATACTGTATACAGTATTATTATTTTTTTTTTTCAGGTACCACTTCCTAGCAGATACGCCTGGCACCCATTATTGGCATTCACACTCAGGTAGGTAGGGGGGTTGAGGGGCACATACTTGGAAGATTTAGTGCCCCACAGTCATTTGAAGGGTCCCATGCAATCTATTGATTTCCTCCTCACATGCAGGCTGTCAAAGGAGAAACTATTCACCCCCCTGGCCAAAAACAGAATCCCTTAATTTTAGTCATTAGTCTTAGATACACAAAGTTAAAGTTAAGCGCCATAGGTGCCTTAATACCCCTGGAAGAGATTATATGGCCAAAAAGATGCAACTATATTTATATTTTTCAGTATTCCCTCTCACACTCTATATTTATATTTTGTATCAACCACAACACCAAATATCTCCAACGAAATTAATGAAAGCATATATGTGATCCACCAGGATTTGAACCTGGGTTATCACACACAGATTTTGTAAACACTCTAACCATTACACCACCATTGTCCCGATTTGACACCCTGCTCACAAGGGACAAAACATTAGCATGATGAAGGCCTAAGTAAAGGTCTTAAAATTGCCAAACTAATGGGGCTAAACATACGTGGGAAGGGGATTCAGAATAAACACCCCCTTACATGGGGTACTGATATAGATAGATAGATAAAATAGATGTTTATAGACCACAAAGTCATATTTTAAGTAACACCCCATTCTTAACATTAATCATCAATTACAAATCCCAATGCACTTGAATAAAATAATGAAAGCATATGGTCCTCCCGGGATTCGACACCCAAAACATAAGCATCTAAACCATTATACCACCAACACAGTTTACACTATAATTCTGTGGTCCAAAAATCCCACAACAATCCACTTACTACACCCATCTCTTCCAGGTCTTCAGCGGACGGATGGCATGTTTGGATCCCTGGTAGTACGAGAAGCCAGAGAACACGATCCCCTCAGCCAGCACTTTGACCAGGACAACTTCGCTCACACTCTTGTTATAACGGATTGGCTGGATGACCTCGGGATATCCAAATTCATCAACCATCACCATACAGAGGTTAGTATACAACGAGGGGGCTCTCCTTTCATACTACTGTAGAAGGGGAAGCTGTATGCTGCATATTTCAGCCATATACTGCTTTATGGTAAAGAGATATGATCAGTAATTTGTAATATCACCAATCCACATTAA
The DNA here is from genome assembly GCA_032716605.1 of Paralithodes platypus. NCBI lineage: Eukaryota > Metazoa > Arthropoda > Malacostraca > Decapoda > Lithodidae > Paralithodes > Paralithodes platypus. The sequence continues at coordinate 39,789,186 of CM064545.1, read as the reverse complement.
CTTACAAACAAACCTAATTAATGAAATCAATGAATACATGTAGCACTCCCAGGACTCGACCCTAGGATACTCACACATAAATCCAGCGCACTTATAAAAGAGGATAATACTCATAGACTTGAACATGGTACAAATGAGAAAGTTAGGATTAATGTGTATTACCGCAGTGAGAGAGAGAGACAAGCTAGAACAGAGTGGAGAGAGTGACTTCAGTTAGTGTATCAGTGAGGCATTTAAGCTACTGGCAGGCTGCAGTGACTTGGCAGTGTGGTGAGAGTGAATGAGGATGATTGAGTGAAACATGTTAAAAGTATACCCTGTTAAAAGTATATTGCCCTTCAAGCGATAGACAAGAGAGGGAGAAAAATAATTGAGACTGAAAGAGAAAGGCAGACAAACAGATAGTAAGAGAGAGGAAGACAGATGACAAATGACAGACAACAAAAACAAATCTCCCCTTTTCTCCCCAGACAGACAGAGAGAGGAAGACAGATTACAGATAGACAGATGTCAACAACAACAACTAATCCCCCCTTTTCTCCCCAGCATGACAACAAGCCGTACACCCTACTGATCAACGGGCGAGGGAAGCACGTCAAGTTCCAGCGGGAGGGAGTGGAATACTACACTCCAGTCTATGAGATAGTGGTCACGCCGGTGAGTGAGGGGTATAGAGCCGTCAGCCATGTAGGGTTTTTTTTTCTTTATTTTTATTTATTTATTTATTTTTGCTTTTTCTAATTTCAATCAGCAACTTTATACTGGCACTTTTTTTAGGGCCAGCCCTATGAGAGTTCTTTTATGGAGCTCAGTGGTCTGGATATACTAATATTAAAAAATAAAATAAAAAAGTAACAAGAATATTTGTGAATTACCCGGAATTTTAAAGTTTACTTTCATGCGGAAGTTGCTCAGCCTGTATGCAATACTACTACTAATAATCTTAGTTCTTTTAGTAAGTGCTAGTTCTTCCTCCTAGGAATTCACTATAGGTAGCGCCAGCGAACTTGACAATAATCTTGACCTCTTAACTTCTTATAATTCAAAATTAATAAAAGCAATCAGGGTGACGTTGTTGTTGTTGTTGTTGTTCCCCAGGCTGTCTGGCTGAACAGCCCCAAGGTCTCGAGCAAGGCCAAGGCCATAAACGAGCGCCCCCACAAAACCCTCCCTGCTTACCACTAACAAAGCCCGGGTGACCGAAGCCACTCCAAGGCAGGGAGCTGAGGAGGGTGCGGAAACGCCCGGGAAACCAAAGCCCCACCCAAGGCCCTGTGCCCCTCAGCAATTATGAAGGGAAAGTTGAGGGGCAAGGGAAAAATGTGACGCTTTGGCTCCCAATCTGCCAACTTCTAGGTTGGCAGTAGGGAGGTCAATCCACGGAAAATATGCCGTCACTTGAGATCTAGAAGATATATAAGTAAAAGGAACAGTCAGAGTAAGCTATGGGTATGGCAGAGATCGCTCAGCTCTTACTCTGATAGACCAGCCCATCACCACATGACTAGAACCCAATCCTCTCAGCATCAGCTAGGAAAGGCCCTAGAAAGCCGCCTTTGGCGGGGGGATAGATCCCCTATTTCAACTCCTTTCGGGGTTGGGCACCCACCTTCAGGTGACGTTTCTATCATTTGTGAAGAGTCCACCAGGAAATAGGTGTGGATATTTACAGCCAGTTTGCTCTAGGCCCATTTGAGTTACAGAGAGGTCAGGGATCAAGATTATTGTAAAGTTCATTGGCGCTACCTATAGTACTGGGAATGTTTATTGCCACAAACTACTGTATTACCATAAAGGAGTCTTGAGGCAGTTTAATCATGGCCACCCCCTCGGAGATTAGCTCTAGGTTCCTTTTTTATCCTAGGTGTTCAAAGGCATCAGTTGTGAAGATACTAAAATACAAATATATCTCTACCTGCCCGGTTTTGAAGTCAGGTCCTCTTGGTAGTGAACCAAAGGTGCTATTGATTTCACAACAAGTCACCTTTATGTAACCTATGCTAGATCTTCAGAGGTTCTAGTCTCTGTCCCAAAGGAAAGAGTCTGCAAAATGAGAGTCTAGATCCCCCTAAAAAGTACATTGTATTTGGTGGCTGAAGTCTTGTAAAGCTCTTATTCAGAAGCTGCCAAATCATAATTGTCGAAGATAATGACAAAATACAAAAAAATTAAGTGACTCATAAAGCTCATGGAAGATTTCTGGTTAGCCAGGTTAGGTTTGATTATACTAGGTCTTTTAGGCAGGTCATTTTATTTTTTTAATATTATTATCTGTTGTTTTATGTGAAAGATGGAGGCAAAAGGCTCAACAGCTGGCAGCTACTGGCCTTTAAAGTTTAGTGATACATAGCCGAATGGAATTTATACTATGTTATGTTGTTCAATTAGGTTAGGCCATGTTCTTATATTTTAGGAGGAACTGGCCTTTGGCCAGAATATTGTTCTACCAAAAAATATACAAATTTATCTCAAAGGGGGGTTCTGGGTATTTTTTCTAAGCTTGATGGAGGTCTAGGAAGCAAACTGAAAAAACACTTCCCCTTTAAGGCATTTCTCACTTACAGTCTCTTCATATTGATTTGTGCATTATTACACTGTTTGGTAGTTTAGTCTGGTTCGAGAACGCATCCCTATTTACCCCATTAATTTTATGGTTCGCTATACGATTATTCTACTTGAGATCTGGTTTTCAGGAACGTAACCTAATCGTATACTCGAGGGAGACCTATACAGTATGTTCTTTCTCCACAGGGCCAGCGTCACCGGATCCGCACGCTCAGTAACAGCATCCAGAACTGTCCCATCGTGATCTCTGTCGACAACCACACCATCACCCCTATAGCTACAGATGGAAGCCCTATTGTACCTATTGAAGGTTAGTGAGAGAGAGAGAGAGAGAGAGAGAGAGAGAGAGAGAGAGAGAGATATAATGAAAGAGAGAAAGAGAGAAGGAGGAAGGGAGAAACATAGACATAGAACAGAGAGAAAGAAGGAAGGAAAGTAAATCGGTAATAGACAGACAGACAGATGACAGAAAAAGAGAAGGATAGAGAGAGTATTAATAGAGAGAAAGATCAGTAAAAGCATCCAGAATTGTTCCATAGCGACCTCAGTAGACAATCTCACTATCACCCTCATAATAGACTTCATTTTTTCCAATTGGGTCAAGAGTTAGTAAGAGAGAGGGAGTGCAGGGCCTGTCTTAACAGTTGCTCGGGCCCCCGAAGAGGCCAGGGTGAGATTAGATCTGTCTCTGAGAGGGCAGCAGGGGAGGGGATCATTAGCCCACGGGCTTGCACCCCAGGGCCAATGCCCCTACCGTCCGCAACCCCCCTTGCAGTGTCACCCAATCGGGTGATCTCACCAGCATCTTCGTAAAATTAGTACAGTACAGGAAGAGAGACAGACAGAAACGGCTAAGGTAGGGTAGAGGACACCAAATCTCACTCTGGATAGGATCAACCCTCATCCAAAATAGCCCTGGCTACGATACCTCGTTTCCTTGTGTTCTGGCTATAATATTACGATCATACAAGATTTCTCGTAGTCAACGGTATCATCACATCATTGTACTGTTTCTGTCCAGCTGATGGTAAATTGCTATGCCTTCCTTTTTAATTCTCACCTATTATCAAGATTTTTTAGTGAAATATGTTGTTAATTATGAAAGCTTGGTATTAACATGGTAAAGAGATATAGTCGTTTCACATACAGTATTTCCATTAATTATCGAGAAAAAGGTTACTAAGGGATTCAATTTACCGTCAGATGAGATGAAAGTGACTTTAATCATCCTTTCCCTTCAACAGTGGATTCCTTGACTATCTTCGGCGGGGAGCGTTGGGACTTTGTGATATCAGCCGACCAGCCCGTGGCTTCGTATTGGATTAGATTCCAGGGGCAACTCGACTGTGATGCTCGCTTTAAGTCTGCACACCAGGTCAGTTCATTTGTTTATGGGTTAGTTTAGGAAATTAGTCTGTTGTTTGGTCAGTTAATCAGTAAGTTATTCATTTAGCTAGATAATTATTCAGTCATTTATTCATTGAGTCAATAAATAAATCAGTCAATAAGTCAGTTAGTCTTGAGCCAACCTTAACATGAATAGGATTAGGACATAAGCCCCAAGAGAGAAGAATCAAATAGGCCTACTGTCTAAAGAATCCTTGTTTGATGACAGTTTGAAATTTGTACATTGACCATTCATATGCATTTTTAGTCCAACAACCCCAATAGCCCACTCAGAAAAGCAGTTAAGCTGAAATCCGATTAAACTTTGATCCAGTTTCTCATGAGTATTATTTACAACTTGGTCTAATATTCTTTGACCATAATGTAGGCTACTTATATTACTGTATTAATTTCATACTCATGCTTTTCACATCTCATCTCATTATAATGTGGCTAAACCTACTTTATTCAAGCCAAACTTGTTCATATGTATGTACTTTACAAATTTTTTCCATCATTTTCATAAATTGAAACAGTTTCACGCACATTCTTTATCTCGATCAAAGTTATGGTAGGTCTGCTTGTAAGTACAGTACAGTACTATAAAGGTATTTGTCATTTCCCCATCATGATTATTTAGTTATTACAAAGATTATATAGCAAAAATACATTGTTAATTATGAAAATTTGTCATTAATCTAATAGATATATAGAAATGTCTTGTTTTTCCATTAATTATCTAGAAAATAGGTGGCAATGGATTATATTTTCTGCCAGGTGAAAAAATAGACTACTGTATATTCAGTATTTACTGCCTTTCATTTTTACAGTAGTACTGTACTGTACTATCATTTAGAGATGTTTGGGTGACTCTACAAGTCTCTCTCACTATCATTTTTACAGTACTGTACTATCATTTAGAGATGTTTGGGTGACTCTACAGTACAAGTCTCTCTCACTATCATTTTTACAGTACTGTACTATCATTTAGAGATGTTTGGGTGACTACAAGTCTCTCTCACTATCATTTTTACAGTACTGTACTATCATTTAGAGATGTTTGGGTGACTCTACAGTACAAGTCTCTCTCACTATCATTTTTACAGTACTGTACTATCATTTAGAGATGTTTGGGTGACTACAAGTCTCTCTCACTATCATTTTTACAGTACTGTACTATCATTTAGAGATGTTTGGGTGACTCTACAAGTCTCTCTCACTATCATTTTTACAGTACTGTACTATCATTTAGAGATGTTTGGGTGACTCTACAAGTCTCTCTCACTATCATTTTTACAGTACTGTACTATCATTTAGAGATGTTTGGGTGACTCTACAAGTCTCTCTCACTATCATTTTTACAGTACTGTACTATCATTTAGAGATGTTTGGGTGACTCTACAAGTCTCTCTCACTATCCGATGCCCAAAATTACGATATTATTGTACAGTAGGTGTTTGGGTTTGGGTTTTAGTTGGTCCGAGAACGCATCCCCATTTACCCCATTAATTTTAAGGTTCGCTATATGATTTTTCTATTTAAGATGGAGTTTACAGGAACGTAACCCAATCATAAATTGAGGGAGACCTGTATTATGTTTTATGGTAACAGGTTGTGGTGTTGAGATACGACGGAGCCATTGGTCTACCGGGGAGCCTGGAGGATGTCACCTATGAGTCTACCATCAGAGAGGGACTGGTGGGTAGATTCTGGGTTTTTTTTTCCAGCTGATGGTAAATTGCTATATTTCTATCCTGATTACTACGCTATTATGTTGTTAAACTTGCAAAATATACAAACCAAAACTGGGACGACACAATATAAAGGCAAAAGAACTTATCAAAATCGCTATGTGGAAATACAGTGAACAGAGACTGAACAAGTGCTACCACAATCACCCATACTCTTAATTTTTTAAATCAGATAACAACTTTTAGCCTATGGTTACCTACATAGGATTTTATGCAGCTTAGATAAGGCATCTGTGAATCAAAGAATTAAAAATAACCTTGACGAAGTCCTTCACTCCAAGAGGTCATTCCTAAATTGTAAATTAATTCATCTGTTAGTATAAGTGAAACAATATACAGCTGTACAATTTGGCATCATCTAATTGAAAATGTTTACTAGTGGAAGTGGTTTCCCATCTTTTTCCCATTTTGCCATTTTGTGAGCTTGATATAGGGAATATAGAGAGGTTCTTTATTTAAAAGGATGAGGGTAATTAGAGTTTGAAGATCATTACAGTACAGTACTGTAGTACCGGCATCCTTTTGAATCAAAGTTCTTACATATTCCTGCAAAATAGAGTATTTATTCTTCATTGTACCGTACTACAGTAAAGAGACTAAAACCACACTCTCTGTGTATGAAGCGGTCTTTAAACTTGTATGTATGTATCCCTCAGTTATGGAATACTGTACACTTATAACTATTGCCTTAATTAATCTATTATGGTAACTTCATAAAGTTGTGTGTTTGTGTGTGAGTGTTTATGTGTGTACAGTATATATGTTTGTGTGTATGAGTGTTTATTTTGTGCAGTTTTTAGTCTCATTACAAATGCATTATAAAATAACTGACCATGAAATATCTAAGCTACTTTTATCCCCCCAGAAACTGAACAAATTGAACGCAGCCCCGGGTGACAATGTAACCTTCCTGACAGCGGCCGAAATCCGCTCCCCAGACGGGCCCACCAAGGGACGCTCGGACCCGGACACTGATCTGTCACAGGCCCCTGACCATCAGTTCTGGCTAAACTTTGACTTCTACTCTAAGGACAATCATCTCTTCCACCATCATGAGTACTACCCATTCTTTGGAGGTTAGTAACTATTTGTAATAGGTGTTTGTTATTAAGGAAGTAAATTTAACCTGGTGAAGGTAAAGAAGAAGACTGGATGATATGCAATAGCCACGGTATATAGGGTTGATTAACCCATTCACAGGTGGCTCTAAAAGGCAAAGACATGAAAATATATAACATACTAAAGCACACTGTAGTGTATATTGACTTGATATATAACATACTAAAGCACACTGTAGTGTATATTGACTTGATATATAACATACTAAAGCACACTGTAGTGTATATTGACTTGATATATAACATACTAAAGCACACTGTAGTGTATATTGACTTGATATATTTTGTATATTTGTTCGTATTTTTATTTATTTATTTATTTATATATTTATTTTATATTGTCTTGAATGAAATACAAACAGTAATCCATTCCCATCTTTCCACAGTGAATCAGAACGTGCGCCTGTACATGCCGCAGATCAACCACATCACTCTACGGCTGCCTACATCCCCGCCCCTCTCCCAGCCCAACGACCTCACCCCGGACATATTTTGTAACGCCTCTATTCCTAAGAACTGCCACGATGAGTTCTGTTACTGTCCACACCTGCTGAATCTGAAGTTGGGGAGTTTGGTGGAAGTTATATTAGTGGATGAAGGTGAGTGATGAATAGTTGGTATCATTATTAATTAAAATTATGATTCCATGTTTAGCACAGATTTGCTTTGGTTACCTTTTGGCCTCTCTCTATACTGCACTGTCCCTTGCAGCCTCCCAAACAAGTCCTACATACATACATAAGTCTGATGCCTTGCTTTCAGAGGAAGTGCCACAAAAAGGATGGCCTTGGCATAAACTGCTTCCAGGCTCCCAGACATGCCCCCACCACCCACTCCACAGTGCCATTTCCACTGTACGGGCTAAGACCATTAGCACTGAAGGAGCAGACCCGGAACAATCCCTGACCTGGGCATCAGTTTCACCACTGTTTTGCTATTTTCTTTACCCCTGTGGGGGCCCTGGCTGGCAGTACACTGAGCACAGGATTATTCTGAAGAGGGAACCACTGGTCCACCGTTACAGTGGCTGACTACACCAATGAATTGGCGGGCAGTGGGGTCGCTGAATCATTACACCAACATAAAAGGAAACTGAAAAAAAAAAAAAAAACCTAACCTAAAGGTAGTGGAGGGTGTGTAGTACTTGTGGTTTTATGTAAGAAAGCAAGAGTATGTGTATCTCACAAGCAAGCTAGATTTTCTCTTTATGTAACTGATGCACATAGAAAAAAGCAGCAAAGGAGGCCAGGTGGTATAATAAGATGTCTAGCAATCCACCTAAAGCTCTCCCTGGGAGTACTTCCCTAAATAGCTGATGCCTACAAGCTCCTCCCCACTCTACGCTATACCGGTACTGTCCCGTGCAGCATCCCAATCAAGTCCTCTAACCTTGAATAACTTCTCAGGACATCTTATCAACTGTCATCTTTACCTCCACTACCATCCTTTAAATACACACCACCCAATTTTCCTCATTCATTCTCTCCACATGGCCAAACATCTGCAGTTTGCAAATGCTTGATATAACTTCTTCAAGGGAGTGAGGTGAATTCCAATCAGGATACCTAGGCTGATAGTTCAGGTTTCTGGAAGCCCAGGGTCTGAAAGAGAGATGTTTAATTGAAATAATATTACAGTACAGTTCAATATTAATAATACAAAATATAACTAACCTAAAGCCATTTTTACTTGATTATAAGATTACTGAAACTAGCGTTGAATTATTAACTAACAGTACTGATATTATTATTTTTTTTTAGGTTTGGTATACTGGGCAAACCATCCCTTCCATCTTCATGGGCACAAGTTTCATGTCCTGGCGATGGGGCGGCTCGGAGAAAACACCACGCTAGCGAAGGTTTGTATTTTTGTGTTTTTGTATTCATGCTGCATATGTTGTTTAACCCTCCTGGCCCGGTTGTCATTTTAAAATGACAACACGAATTAAGGGCAGGAGCCCGGGTGTCATTTTAAAATCTGTAAGCTTGAAAGCCTATTCAGCTTGGTCTGAACGCCGTGCGTCCGACGCATGTAAACAAAGCCGATCGTTACGTCACCGCACCTCCGAAAACAAGAAAGAGAAGACTCGTTTGTTATTGTATGTCTGTATGTCGTTGTTTCAGTAGTGAAAAGATCGTCATATTGCTAACATCGCCTGCAAGTGCTCTCCACTGAAATCGTCATCACAACTGAACCAGTTGACATAGAGAGCTCTACTCAATGCCAGTCTACAGATTGGAAACCGCACTACATTTATAGATGCGTGGGAAATTTCTAGCAGTTAAACTAAACAAAAATACGGTAGCCTAGGCCTAGACGTTTTTCGGCCAGATCGCCCGGGTAGCCCACACTGTCATTTTGAGAGCCTGCCCGGGCCAGGAGGGTTAAAGGCCCAAATCCACATGAAGAAGAGTTTGCCTGTGTACAGTATAGCCCACGATCACAGTTCTCCCAGGAAAGAGTCAGCATTCTGAAGAGGAAGACATAATTAGTACACTGGTGGCTGATTCATGCTGGTTGCCAAACTGCTATTCTCAAAAACAAGAGTAGGCTACATGTCAGCTGGCTGACAAAATGTATACTGGTAAATATAGTACATAGGTATAGTAGGCATATTGTATGGTAGCTTACCCATATATTCATATTATGTTTTTTATAGTCTTATAATTTAGCTTTGCACTATTCATCACTGTACTGTAAGGCAGCCACCACAAAATTACAACTTTTTTGTCATATGTAAATACTGTAGCGGGGCTGTTCGGCCAGGCAGCTTAGGGAACAACAACAACAACTGTAGAAAAATATATAAAAAATAAATACAAAATAGGAAAAGTGGGGATTGGGCCTGAGCATATACTGTAGATAGATATAGATAGATAAATAGTAATTGCGGTATTATGCTAAATACAGTTATAAATATAATCATCTAGCAGTTAGTTTGCAATTCTCTTATTATTCTCTTATTATATCCACAGATAAAGGAAATGGACTCCTTGGGTCTCATCAAGAGAAACTTTGACCATCCCCCGATGAAGGACACAGTCACAGTCCCTGACGGAGGCTACACCATTATCAGATTCTGGGCCACTAATCCAGGTCAGTTGGCTTTTACTTTGAACTACCTTGGAGCTGTATGATGTGCAAGGATTGTGAGCATAGGATTATAGTTGGTTGAGTTAATCAAGCTAGAGTACAATAAGTAAACTAACAATGACAGGCATATTACAGTATTCCAAACACTTCCAGCAGCCACTAGGCTACATTCCTCCTTAGTGGATGTACATCTTGTACATTCACTGAAGAGGGCGATAGTACCCACCGAAACTGAATGGAATAAAGCTATGTCTGTCTTTGTGGGTTTACTTAATAATAATACCGGTAATAAAATATTATTTAACTACAGCCTACTGGGCAAAAGCCCTTATAATGCTGGATGTGGGTTTACTAATAAGTATACAGTATAAGTAATCACAATATTGTGAAATACACCGAGCTACAGTTAGTATACCTTATCCATTCTCATATGTAAACATGGCTCAGCCTGTATACCCCTTGATGGTCTCCAGGGGTAGACTCACTGCTTTGAATAGTTTTTTCTTCTTCAAAGAGTTACCTAAATCTCTCATTTCCGTTCTCTCTATCTCTCCTTTATTAGTTTACCTACATTTTTATTTTTATTCATTTTAATTCATTTTAATAGTATAACCTTGTTCTCTTTCCACAGGCTACTGGCTCTTCCACTGCCACATCAGCTTTCACATGGAGGTGGGCATGGGGCTGATATTCAAGATTGGGGACTCCACCATGTACCCCCCAGTGCCCCGCGACTTCCCCCGCTGCGGCCCCTGGACCCCCGAGCCCGAGCCTGACTTCCGGACCCAACTCATGAAGCAGCTGGAGGTATTGGATAAACCCGAGTTAAATGTTAATGTAGACTTGCTGCCGGAGGGCAACAAAACAGGGAGCAATGAGAAGGGGACCTCATACCCGGGGCCGAGCTATTCCACCCCAATGCAGGGTCATAATACGGGCTTTAATGGGATGAAAGGACAGGGGGTGAGTTCCGGGGGCGGTCGGCTATACCTCAGTATTTTACATGCCATTCTTGCAAGTGTTGTTGCGACAATGGTATGAAACAGGAAAAATGGTACGGTAATCTATGTTAATCTCTTAGATATTTTCTTTAGTGTTGTGGGTGTATTATTAGGCATCTAATGAGGTAGAAGAACAGGAGTTGCTAATCTCGAGAGGGTTTTGGATATCTGCAGGTGCTCTGTTTGCTGTTATTGCATGTGTTGCTGTATGCTGATATGAAACAGGAGAAATACTGTAGTATTCTTAAAGGATTCTCTTTGCCGTTATTGTGTGCGATGATGTGACGGTTATAAGACATGAGTTAATAATCTTTGATGCTATATTACTCTTCTATGTCCTTATCTTTCCTTTTGTGCATGTATTAAAGGTGTCTAATTCGATGAAAGGACAGGAGTTGCTAATCTCTGGGCAGGTTCGGATATCTGCGGGTGCTCTGTTTGCTGATTTAGCATGCACTGTAATGATGCTGGTTTGAAGCAGGTGAATTGATAATATTAAAGCGCTCTATTTACCACTCTTGGGTTCTTTGGTATGACATTAGGAGCAGTACTCTTTGTTGTTGTTGTTTTTTCTCTTTTTTTTTTCTTAAAAAAGGTAAATAGCAGAAGTTACTCATCTCTTATGTGGGCTCTGCTTTCTATTTCTCTATTTTGGTGATATTGCTGTGGCCCTGATTTAGAACATTGAGAATCCCTAATTCTGGTATTGCAATCTGTTAAGAGTTGATTTTGCCTTCCTTTATTGTGCATTGCTTAAATCGTTGGAAGTTAGTTATCTCTTAGGGTATTTGTACAGGTATCTTCAAAGAGGCTCCGTTTGTCTTTCCTTGAAGTATTAACCCCTTCAGCACGATGACGCCTTTTTACCTGTGATTCTGGGTATGATTAGACAATTTTATGCAGTTTGAGAAAGGCCTTTGTATTTCAGAGGGTTTGTTGGGATTATATTTGCCTCTTTGAATCCTAAAGGTAGATTATAAGTTAAAGAAAATCATCTAGCTGTAACCAAAATGTGATGAAAAGTATGTCATCATGCTGAAGGGGTTATGGAATTATTGTCTTGATAGCGTAATGCAAAAATGCGCGGAATTTCGGTGTGAGTATCCTAGGTTCGAGTCCTTGGAGTGCCACATGTATTCGTTGATTTCATTAATTGAGTTTAGAAGTAAAGTTGGTTGGTGAAAAAATATGAATTGGAGCTTGGCTAGGGTTCTGATGCCATTTCTATATTCATGGCAATAGTATAGATAGTTGGTAACTTTTGATATTTAGATCTTTTCATAAGGTATTCTGTTTGCCATTCCTTGGCCACAGGCCGTAGCTCGATTGGTAGAGCGTTCGCCTGCTAACCGTGAGGTTGACGGTTCGAGCCTCGGGCCAGCCAGTGAGTTATTGGCAGATGTTAGTGCTGTTGGTGAACGGTGCGGTCTAGCAATCTGTGGCAACTATTCACTAAGTCCCTGATTCATCAGGGCACCCACCCTAGCCTTGCTATTCAGCAGGGAGTGTATGGTGGTAAAAACTGCATCATCAATGTGCACTACGGTGGCACTGACAGATTTGGCTCACTAGTTTGTCTTAGGTCATTATGACATGGTTATGAAAGCTGCCTTGAATGCATACAGAATCAAACAAATCTAAAAACTGGTTATTTTACACCTCATAAAATGGGACAAACATTGCAATCAACACAACAGTATAATAATCTATAGTTAGTTAGTTAGTTATGTAGAGCAGATTAACCAGACCACTGAGCTCCATACGGAATAATAATCTATAGAGTGATATATAGTACTGGATATACATTTAAGCATTTGAGGTCACGATTCATACATACCTGTACAGTACACACATACATACATACATACTGTACATACAAGTTTAAGGACCGCTTCATCCACAGAGAGCGGGGTTTTATTCTACTGTAGTACAGTACAATAAAGACTTGCCACAACACAGCCCCATCATATCATCATAGTGGCCGATGTTGGTATAGCGCTAACAGTGTCTTAGCAATATTCAACAAAGTCCCTCTGAAGCACTTGCACCTGGCAAAATCGCACCCCACCAGCCTTAACCGTTCTACAATAAGGTAGTAACAAGAAATCACCGTAACTGCTTCAGAGGCTGACTGCACCACCGAAGTGGCGGACGGTGGGGTCGCTGCATCCCTACGCCATATATAAATTAAGAAAGTCTGTTGGCAATAGAGCTTTGGAGACTGTAGTGTGGTATAGGTATAGTGACCTTTAGCTTAGTGTGGTTTGCTCTTTTCATACCTTAGTTTAAGAGCAAGTGAGTGAAGTGTAAGAGGAAATTTACAAAATTTCTTGCGTTTCTTTCAGCATCTATATTCATATTATCTTAAAGGAAGGAAGGAAGATAATTTCTATCCTTTCTTCCTTTAAGATAATATGAATCTAAGTGCTGAAAGAAATGCAAGGAAATATATTTATTTACAGTTACTCTGAAACAAATATGAAAGACAAATTACACCATGGAAAATGTTTATTAGAAAGTGAATTACTGAGGAGCAATTGTGATATTGTAATGTTACCATTACTGTTGAATCAATCTATAATTAATATTAGATCAGTATAGTATTAAGTACTGTAGTATCAAATCACAGTACTAATATAAAGTCATATAGCATAAGATATTTAATGGTTATATAGTACAGTACAGTACTGTATATACAGTATTGTGGTTGTTGCCCGGCGCGACCGAAGCCGCTCCAAGGACTCGTGCCCCCAGCAGCAGCCTCCACGAACCAACACCACCCACTACACTACTGTACATGGCAACACATCCACAGACACCAAGAAATATTAAAACAACACCCAGCACACACTATCACACACAAATACTATCTTCTCTCCCTCCCTGCCCACCCCAAACCAGCTTCCAGAAGCACATCCATACTTATATCTCTCGCCATTCCATCCACTCACTCATAGACAACACGCAGCTGCAGGCACGACCTCCCGAAATCCATCCTTCTGAATCCTCCCTTCCTCGCGAGGACAGAGTCCACCTGGCCAGGCTGAGATGCGGACACCATCCAGCCCTTCTGAGCTATCAGAAGAGACTGGATGACTCCGTCGTCGACTCCTGCCCAGGTTGTAACACATCACCCCATACTATTAAACACATCATAGAAGACTGCATTTCACACAACCACTTACGCCAACAACATAATCTACACTCCTTGAGAGCTCTGTGGGAAAGCCCGACCATGGCCATGGCCTTCCTTAGGGACTCGGGGCTGTTCGGCCAGGCAGCTTAGGGAACAACAACAATAACTGTATATATTGTTAAGAATTATTATCAATGTGTTATTATGGAAATAGAATAATATTCTTATATAAAAGTTATACATATTTTTGATAAGACTGAAAGAGATGAAATATGTGATTGCCAGTTCATTATAAAAAGTAATCTCCGGTTGATAAAGGTCTGATTAAGCGTTACGCGGGAAGTTTAATTGTATTAGTAAAATTATTGTGGTATTTTTTATAGTAGAACAGATGCAAAGCAATCATTTTATAGGGTCAATTACTGCATTAATTTAGGCCCAGTGAAAATAATGAAGTACTGACTGATGGAAAACGGGAGCCAAATGACATCATAAAGTTTTGATGGCTTATCCGGTGATCTGTGAACATATAAATAATTGAGCCGTAATGTGTGTAAGTTACTGATGCCGTCCAAGTATTTGCCGCGCACTCATTATCATATTATTTGCGCACAGTTGCTTGTTTGTTTCAATATATGCTTATATGTACAGTTACTCACATACATTATTCTCAAGCTTGTTTTCTGAGGAGGGCTGCTAGCTCAACTGTCATTATAGGGTTAAAAATTTGCTAATTTAAAATTACTCGATAAGGTGCTAATTTGACTCCGCCTTCATTTAGCCAACTGTACGTAATAAGGTCATTTAGTTTTGATAATCTATCTATCTATCTATCCCCGAAGGGGTGGCCAATACAGAACTGTAGTAACAATATAGTAATAATATAAATATTTAATGGCAATATGAAAGACATTCTTATGAATAAATATGGATGTAATTTTAGGGTAACGTTTAATCATCATCATAATTATGGGAAAACATATTGCAATCAGTTTTTTTTTTACTTGATTTGCAAATGTCATTAAGAGATATCTAGAATAATTTAGTCATCCCATTTTCATTCATTTCACCTTAAATGTTCCCTTATAAGTCATTCATAGCTTTTTTCTTTACAAGTCATTTGTAAGTTCCTCTGTCCAGTAGGCCATATTCTCATACATTCCCCATCTTAAATCACTTGTGCACATTTCCAGCCATCCTCATACTTTGCTCATATTCATCCCCCAAAATTCCTGACTTTTCTTATTTTTACCATGTTCAGTCAATCGTACATATTCCTGTCATTCTTATACTGTACTTTTCTCTTGTTATTTCACTCATACAATTTCCTGTAGTTCAGATATTTTTCTATTGTTAATTCACTTGTACATTTTCCTGTCACTAATATTTTTCTCATAAGTTGCTCATACATATCACTAAGTAATACGTTCTTATAAAATACCCATTAACTTCCTAATACATCATCATACAGTTTCTCTATTCAGTATATTCTTAAATTCCTACGTCAATGCATTCCTACATTCAACATCATAATACAATTAATACATTCCCTAGCTCAATACATCATATATATTTCCTCATCAGCTTCCCCATTCATTCTCATACATTTCCCCATCTACTTACCAATGCATCCTCGTTCATTTCAACATCGCTTTTCATTCCACCCCATCACATTACATTCATACATTCTCCCCTCCCCCCGTAACCCAGCTCGAGGGACCGTAGAACGTAAAAAAATGTTGGCCACAAAATTTATGGCCCATGTTGAATTTTCAGTTTCATACATAATCCCATTTCAGTACATCCACATACATTCTCCACTTCAATAACTCCTCATACATTTCCCAACTGTAATTCATACATACATTATTCCTAATGCAATAGTCATGCAATATTTATGTTACATCCTCATACATTTTCCAACTGCAATGCATTCATACATTATCCCCATTGCAATAGGCATGCAATATTTTGATCCCACTTCATACATTTCCCACATTATTTTACACTCACATGTCAGTGGCATTCATATATATATTTCCCCATAGAATTACATACATTTCCCAACCAACTTCCGAATACCATCATACACTACCCCATCACAACCTATTCATTCCCCCCCCCCCCCCCCCCCCCCGTAGTACATAATAAATGGTGGCCGCAGAATTGATGACCCGCGTCGAAGATTCAATTTGGCAGACTGGGTGATGCGCATTAATTTGCAATTTGGATTACATTTGAAACTGTCTCACCGCTCGACATGGGATTATCCGAATGATGTCGAGGCTCTTTTAGTAAACAGACAGGGCCGTTTTTCAGTCAAGAAGATTATAGATTATAGATTATAGAAGATTATAGATTATAGATTATAGATTATAGATTATAGAAGATTATAGATTATAGATTATAGATTATAGAAGATTATAGATTATAGATTATAGATTATAGATTATAGAAGATTATAGATTATAGATTATAGAAGATTATAGATTATAGATTATAGAAGATTATAGTCATCTAAGACGGGACCTTTCTGAATCTAAAGGTAAACATTATATAATGTCAACTGGCTACAAAAGGTCATTCCTTTGCTGAATACTTATGCCCAATGTTAGCCTGAATAAACAGCAGAAGACATCATCATACTGAAGGGGTTAAGTTCAGTTGCAATTTTTGTTATTAATATTTTGTGTAGTATTTCTGGTTGTATTTTGTAGTATTTTCCTTATTTTATTTTGTAGTGTATTATTCCTTTGGTGGATTAATCCTAATATATTTTATGTTCTGCATGTGTAGTGAATTAACATTTGTATTTAATGCATATTTGTTTATTTAATGTAGTTTGTGTTGTGTGTTCTTGTTAGGTTGTATATTATTTATTTTCCTTCACATTTTATTTTATTATGTAGTTTTAGTAAGTTAAGTGATGTTTCTTAACCCTTTCGTGCACCAGTATGCAATTTGCACACTTTCTGGGATACTTTAAGCCTTTATGACTATGAATATTATTTAGAAACCTTTAATTTAGTTACTTAAACCTCTGCAGTTGTCTTTGAGCGAGTGTAGGCTGAAAACTAATTTTGGAGAGTAAATTATGAGATTAAGAGAATTCTATTTCTGAATACTAAACGGCAACCCTAGGTGCATGAAAGGGTTAACTTGAATATATCACTGTGCTGTATTTGTACATACTGTAGTGTAGATTTATGTTGTCTGTATTTTATTAGTTTAGAGCACTATTCTTATGATCATTTTGTCTCTTGTATTTACTAAGTGTGGGTATGTAGTTTTCTCTTACAGTAGTTGTGGGGTTTTTTCTTCATAAATTTCACGGTAATGATATTTAAAGGTGAATTACATAAGCTGCATACCTCGTAAGATGTATATTTTGTATGCATCAAAACATATTAAGGATGCTCAGGTTTGTGTATAATAAAGCAAATTTATGTCAGTAAAGAAAACAAATATTCAACATTTTTATATTTGGGGGCGTCTGATTGTTGACTGTCTTGCAAATTTTGCCCTTCCAGTATTGTGATGATGTCACAGAATCCGATAGTTGTCAGGCAACAGAAATTTACCTTTAACTTGACCCTATTTATTTTATATGTTAGGGGCAAATTTAAGGATATACCCGATAATGATGTATTACTAGAGCATTTAACGTTCTGCTAGATAACTTATCTCACTTTTTGATCATCTTTGTGTAATTCACCTTTAAGTAGATACAGTATATAGTATTTGAGATATGTTGTAATATTTCTCCTTTAAACAATATACTATACTGTATATACTGTATATACTGTATATACTGTATTGAGAATATATCACAAATACACGTGAGCCACTAAATGTTTCTAGTCTCTCAGTGGGGATCGAACCATCGACCATCAGGACGATAGCCTACGCTTTAATCAGTTACACCACGGCAGTCTGCCGTGGTGTAATTGATTAAAGCGTCGGCTATCGGCCTGGTGGTCGGTGGGTCGATACCCACTGATATATATATATATATACTGTATATTTATATATATATATATATATATATATATATATATATATATATATACATACAGTACAGTATACTGTACAGTATATAATAGTAGTTTTCTTTAGTTTTTATGTTGTATTCTAATTAGCTTTTGTTTATTTTTCTTGTACCGTACTCATCTACCTAGCCCGTAGTTAAATTTAGTTACCCTTCAAGACATATAATATTGGTCTTTCATAATTATTATACTGTATATTTGACTTGTATTCCTTCAGTAGTTATAACAAGTTCTTCCATTGTGTATCATCTCTCTCTCTCTCTCTCTCTCTCTATATATATATATATATATATATATATATATATATATATATATATATATAAAGTTAATTAAAAGACATTAATATGTATAGGGTAGCCAGTGTTCATTACAAAATATATAAATGAACACAAATATGCACCCCAGATAAAATATTATCAGGTATCATTATTCTTTTATTTACCTGTTAAAAAATAACAACATTCAAGCTAGAACTGTAATAAAATAACAACATTCAAGCTAGAACTGTAATAAAATAACAACATTCAAGCTAGAACTGTAATAAAATTCAAACTATAATTGAAATAACTACTTCTCAGCACATATTTCATCATCTGTCATATAAATAATTCAACACCTTTTAAGATTACCAGAATCCGCCTTTCCGTTGGTCAGGGAGGGGTTCTGCAAGGTTAATTTTTGAAGTGATCAGGACCCGATTACTCAAAAAGCTTATGACATCAATTATCCGTACGACCGCCGTATCATAAATTATAATGTAAAACTTGAAAAATATACAAACCAACAAAACAGGAAAGAGACAATATAAAGACAAAAGAAGTTATCAAGATCACTATGTGGAAATAACGATTTAGCAAAATATAATACTGACATTGTAATTCTAACACCTGCAGTAGCGTACAGTACAAGCATTACTGAAATTTTGACCCCCTTGGATGGAACAGTACCAATTATTAGTGGGATTTCAGGATATGGCCCATCGACTAATAAATTTAAAGTCTCTCCCTACAACCATATACTGTATATCCTGCAGGTGGTATTTTTAGACCATCCCGGTTTCACCCCAGTAATGTAGCATGGCGATGTTACAACATTTCTCCACATTTGTATTTCTTTTTCGGGTAGATGGAACTTATCAGCCTTGGTCGGCAACCCATCGTCAGCTTTGGTTGGCAACATGTCTTGGGGAGTAAATCTTACTGCTCACCTAAGGGTGAAGCAGGTTGTTGTTGTTGTACTTGCCCGGGCAACCAAAGCCGCTCCCAGGTCTCGTGCCCCCAAGGAGGGGGCAGGGGTTTGTTGTGGCGGTTTGGCTCCCAAGAAACTTTGAAGCAGGCTGTTGTAGTTCCACAGACTGTCTGGCCGATCAGTCCCGAGTCCGGTAGACCGAAGCCGATCCGGATGCTCGGGCTCCGTTGGGTGGAAAGAGTAGCCACCCATCACTGTTGTAAGAGAGTGCGGCAATTTTTTTCTGTGGGCATCATTAAATATTTGGTGCTGAACTGATCAAACGATGGTTAATACTTTATTTGTTGATTGTGCAGAATTTAAATCTAAAGACCAAAGTATATATTCTGTATCAATATTGTCCACTGTTTTTTATGGTGGTGTAATGGTTAAGGTGACAAAAATCTGTGTGTGATAACCCGGGTTCGAATCCCGGTGGATCATATATACTTTAATTAATTTCATTGGGGGTGTTTGGTGTTGTGGTGAAATTAATAAAATATAGATTGAGTGTAAAGAGAGGCTATGACATTAATGGCACCAATATGGCGGAGGTTCGCCGATTTCTGTAGACTCGAGTATTCAGGCTGAGGGTTGCCTCACTGTCAAATATTAATGGTATAAAAAGCGTATGGAAAAGGTAAATACGATCATCGGGTATATTGATGATAGTTATTTACCTTTCTGTTCTTTCATTACATGGGTTTAGTAATAACAATATACAGTACTTTTATAAGGGTCTATTAATATTATTATGGAAGTTTTCTCAGAAAACAAACATTAAAAAGAAAACTGAATGCAGATGCTGCTAGATTCTGTCTTTTTTTTCCAGCTGTTGGTAAATTGATAATTCACCATTGTGAGTACTTGGCTAATTTCAAGATTTTGAAGCGAAATATGTTGCTAATTATGAAAACATTGCAATAATATGACGCAGAGACATTGCAGTATCATGTTTTTTCCCATTTAGAATTGATAAATCAGATACTAATGTATTCAGTTTAACATCCACTGGATAAAAAAAAACTATAGTTACTTTTATTCACCAATTTAACCTTGATGCAAACCATTCAGAATCAGTGGGCATTCTTGTACATCGCCCAGCCCAAGGTTTACAATACACAACTTTTAAAAAATATAATTGACACAGGGTACAGCTGACGCCTCCCTCAGTGGGTTACCCCTTTCCTAAAATTTCTCCATTTGTATGTCAACTCCCTGCCTGTAAATAATATGTACCCTTCTTGAATGTTTTACGGCTCTTTCAGCTGCTTGGCATGAGCCATGGTATTTTTTCTAAAAAAAAAAAAAAAAAAAGTAAGGTACGTGGTTCTACGTTTGTCTCTTGTTGCATCCATAGGTAAGATATCTAAAAAGGTTAGTAACGGGTGTGTGTTGGCTATGTCATTTGGTTGCTTGTTTGTGAAACTGCTTTGGCAATGCAGTAACTAACTGCTTCTCTTGTTGTAAACCCATTCAGTACCGGTGCCTACTATTTTACTACAAATTTATAGTATACATTTAGCTACTATTTGTAAGTAAATGAAGAGCCAGCAAACATAGCTGGATATGGTATGGGAAGGAGAAGAAGAGAAGTAGTGGAGGAGGAGGTGGGGATCAGGAGGTCAGAAGTGTGGGAAGCCATGAAAAGAGTGAAGTTGGGGAAAGCACCAGGAACAGATGGAGTGTGTGGGGAAATGTTGAGGTATGGTGGTGAGATAGTGATCGAATGGGTATGGAAAATGTGCAAACTAGCTTGGGAGAAGGGGAGTGCACCCGATGACTGGAAGACTGGCATATTAGTTCCCCTATATAAGGGCAAAGGGGAAAGAGGAGTGTGTGGTAACCACCGAGGAATATGTCTTCTAAGCATAGTAGGGAAGGTATACAGTAAGGTAGTGATTGAGAGAGTGAGAGTGAGAACGGAGAAATGGATAGGCGACGAGCAGGGAGGTTTTTTAGGAAGGGAAGAGGATGTGTAGATCAGATTTTTACCCTGAATTGTGTTGTGGAGAAATATCTGGAGAAGAAACAAATGGTGTATGTTGCCTTTATGGACTTGGAGAAGGCCTATGTCAGAGTGGATAGAGAAGGTTTGTGGAAAGTACTTAGAATATACGGAGTAGATGGCAAGCTGCTGAAAGCAGTGAAGAGCATGTATGAGGGTGCAAAGGCGGCAGTACGTGTGGAGAGTGAGCAGAGCGAGTTCTTTGACCTGAATGTTGGTTTGAAACAGGGGTGTGTGATGTCCCCGTGGTTGTTTATTGTATATATGGATGGAGTCATGAAAGAAATACTATCAAGAGCAGTGGATGTTGGTGTATCGCTGAAAAGGGAGGGAATTGAGTGGAAGCTACCTATACTGCTGTTTGCGGATGATACAGTTCTGATGAGTGATAATGAATGGGAGTTGCAGGGTCTGGTAAATGAGTTTGGAACAGTGTGCGAAAAACGGAATTTGAAGGTAAATGCGGGGAAGAGCAAGGTTATGGTCTTCGAAAGGGGTGAAGTCACAGAGTGTGAGGTGAAGCTGAACGGTCAGGCTATGGAGATCGTCAACTCTTTTAAGTATCTGGGCAGTGTGTTGAGTAAAGATGGGACTATGGATGAAGAAGTGTGGGAGAGGGTACAACAGGGGAAGAGGGTTGTAGGAACGCTGAAAGCAGTAACAAGAAATAGGGTGGTCAGTATGGAAGTGAAGAAGTCCTTGCATGACAGTGTGGTAATCCCGACACTGACTTATGGAAGCGAAGCATGGATGTTGGTTGAGAGACTCAGACCAAGAGAGAGAGCAGTGGAAATTAATTACTTAAGAGGGCAGGTACCCGACCCCGAAAGGGGTTGAAATAGGGGAGCTATCCCCCCGCCAAAGGCGGCTTTCTAGGGCCTTTCCTAGCTGATGCTGAGAGGATTGGGTTCTAGTCATGTGGTGATGGGCTGGTCTATCAGAGTGAGAACTGAGCGATCTCTGCCATACCCATAGCTTACTCTGACTGTTCCTTTAACTTATATATTTTCTAGATCTCGAGTGACGGCGTCTTTTCCGTGGATTGACCTCCCAATCTACCAAGATTGGAAGCCAAAGTGTCACATTTTTCCCTTGCCCCTCAACTTTCTCTTCATAATTGCTGAGGGGCACAGGACCCTGGGTGGGGCTTTGGTTTCCCGGGCGTTTCCGCACCCTCCTCAGCTCCCCGCCATGGAGTGGCTTCGGTCACCCAGGCTTTATTGTGGTCGGCAGGGAGGGTTCCGTCGGGGCGCTCGGTTATGGCCTTGGAATTGCTCGGGGCCTTGGGGCTGTTCGGCCAGGCAGCTTGGGGAACAACAACAACAACTTAAGAAGTGCGTGCAGAGTTACATGGAGGGATAGACAGACTAATGAGGAAGTAAGAAGGAGGTATGGTGTGGAGGTAGATGTGCTGGAAAGTGTGAAAAGGAAAACTTGAGATGGTTCGGCCATATGGAACGTATGGAAAGCCAGAGAATGACTAAGAGGGTGTACGAGAGCGAGGTGGAGGGACAGAGAGGGAGAGGTAGACCGAAAGAGAGGTGGAAGGATGGAGTGAGGAAGTATATGAACGAAGGCGGTGCTGGTTGGGGGGAGGGGTGTCGACTGACTGGGGACAGAGGTGCATGGGGGCAGTTCGTTCGTGGTCACCCCTTCGGGGATCACGGCGTCGGGCAATAGATAGATGGATGGCTACTATTAGACAAATTAATTCAGTTTAAATAGGGTCGCCTCTAGCATTTAACAGGCTTCGAACTTACCCCTTTTTACTACCACAGATCCTTCTTAAACTGCATATTATAGTATAAATATAGCTAGAATAAAGTATAACACGTTGCTGGTACTCAAAGGGTTAACTGCATCAATGTTTATGGAGCTTTGTTGATTGTTTGTACTGTAGATATTGTTTGGATAATTTACACCAGCTGTACATGCTGACTGTGGCATTAATTAATATTGTTGCGATATGACCTGGCCGGGCCTCGAACCCAGGTCAGTAGCACAGTGGTCCAACACCAAACCAACTATAGTCTATTCGCTATAAGTACCCGAGAAATCATGAACTCTAACCTCTGTAACTCAAAAACGACTAGAGTAATCGAGCTAATATGTCTACCATTTGGGAAGAGTCAGTCAAGGAAGAGATGTGGAAATTTACAGCCAATTTTCTCTAGCCCTTTTTGAGATACAGAGGATAGAGTTCATGATTTCTCGCCTACTTACAGCGAATAGACCATAGACCACCAAGGAGCTTTATGTATGAGGTGGCGGTAGCATGCTAATTCAATCATCACTATTGCTTTTTTTTTATCACCACCATTAGTCCATTATCCCCGCTATTACTATTACTATTACTTCAAATCACCATTATTACTTCAAATCACCACCATTAACTACAATCACCACCATTAACTACAATCACCACCATTACTTTAAATCGCCATCACTATAAATTTGTGTTAGCATATTTCACCGTAAGTTAAATTTAAAGGTAGCATAAAAAGTTTTAATTACTAAATAAACCACAAATTTTAATAACCGCTCACTTTATGCCATTGCCACTATTAAGTTAAATTGCTAACACCAATTTAGGCCTACATAGCAACATTAAATAACCTGCATTAATTATAATAAATTAAAATTTTCGTTTTACTCAATACAGTATAATTACAGATTTCAAGCCTAACTCACTATAATTCATCTGTTTATTTAAGGCATTGACTAAGAATGTAATCCCATGTTTAAATAACCATCCTCAGTGTGTTTATCAACTTTAAATTTAAAGACGCTTTACTAACTGCCAATTTAAATTTCCCGCGCAGGATTGCCAACTTAGCTACTTTACTACTTTTATCTAGCGACAATTTTGACATTCAGCTACTCGAATTATAGCTATATTCTGGCGATTTCAGTCAGTTTAAAGCAATATAAAAGAGTTTATGTCACAATTCTAGTTACAATTGGCATTTATTTGCTATATAGCGACATTCTCGTGACTTAGCAAACATTGTGTAGCGGTATTTGACTATTTTCATGTTGGTAACCCTGCTCATGCTTCAACTCAATCAAACCAATATGGCCGCCGCGTGATTTAAAATGCTTGTATTTACCAGTGAATTTTCGTGTTTCAGGCCGGCTGTGGGACTCCCGTAACCATATCAAGGTAAGTTACGATGATAATAACCCTTCTAGCACACGGGGAGGTAGGTAGTATGTATGAAATGTCCCGATATTGGCCTGAATTGACGTAAGTAGGCGTGGTTGTTTTGGTGGGTGCCTTCTGTCAAATTGTTTAAAGGAACAGGTGGTCAGGTGAAGGTATTGAGGGATAAGCCTTTACTACAATGGCACCTCGTAGATACATTCTACTTTTCTTATTATCTGAAGAGTGTAGAGTTTGGAGAAGGGGTGTTGGAGAGAGAGGAAGCTGTTGGGGCGGCTTTTTTATGAGCGTTATTAGGCCTAGTCTGGCCTTAGGTTCTGGGGTCACTGGGGTGGTCCTCTCGGGCTATAGAACTATATTGGGGTCTCTTGAGTATTATTGGGAGTAGGCCTAGCCTAGGTGGGTAAAATGTAAGTCCTTATTACTGTAGGCCTAGGGAGGTCACTTTGTTCGACTTCGAGAGTTTGGGTAGCCTACATTTTTACCGTGTGACAGCCAAGAGTTTTAGCCTCTTCAAGATAATTACCTTGATATTTTATATTATTGTGTGGATTTTGACGATGTTAGGTTACATAAGTAGCCTACTTGGGAAGGGATTGTAGGGTAATTGGTTCCGTACATGTGACTAATTAGACCGTATTCTTACCTGGTGGGCTTCCCAGACCCCAGAGCTAAGTGGTAGGTCAGGGTCCATGGAAGCCACACACTGCTGATGCGCCAGCCCAAAAAATATTTAAAATTTGTAGTAAAAACAGGGAGTATAGAAATCTATGGACTGGAAAGTGCATCATAAGCAGCTACGTTAACAAACAAGGTACAAGTACACTAAAACATGAATCCTGTGTAGTGGGGAGAACTGTTTTTCAGATGCCTAGGCCTATTTAGGATAAATCTACGGTACGATTTTAGTTACTGGACACCTATTTGACAGGTACCATCGAGGATTTAATACATATTTGTTTTCGGTTTCCACGCATCCAACACCAAGCTACACCTTTTTCTGGTCCGGTAATAGTATTGAAAACTATATAATAACTTTTTATGGTACGATTTTAGACTAGTCACTCCGAGCGTAAAGTAAACAAAGCGACGCTACTTCCACGAACGCAACCGAGTTGTCTTTATATTTCGTCTCATATTATCATTATTAAAGTGTCCCCATTGCTTTGTTAGTGTTTCGGGGTATTCTGCAGAACAACTACTCCTCGATTACGGGATTCCTGTCTCGTGGAATTATTATTTTTTGCTCTTACCTTACTCAGGGGACATTACTGATGTGCGGATAAATGCTACTTTTCTTATTTTGTCAATTTGATTTTCACTCCCCTATAACATTATCAGAGTTATTTTTGTACAGCCAGTCCAGGACACTTTGTTTACATTCTAGCCTCCTTGGAGGCTCCTCCCCGATGTTTAGTAGCCAATCAGAGTGGAGCTTAACCTACAAGAAGTCGGTAAATTTTTAATGGTACTTTCCTGTTCTCGACAGCCAAAGCTGAAGATTGCAGAGTAAACACCATAGACTTTATCCCATCAATTTTGTATAGTTTTAATACCTAATCAGCGGGGGTGTGGGGGCGGCAGCCCCCACCCATAATACTAGGTAAGGTTAGGTAAGGTTGTTAGGTTAGGCTAATGTCTTTTCAAAGTTTACTAAATCGAGTAAACTACTAGATTGTTGGGGTATCTGAATAATTACAATTAACAAAGCAAATGCTAATAAAAAGTGCTTTCCGCACTTTGTAACCATAAAATACACACTTGCAATGCATTAAAATACATAAAGAAAATAAAGAAAACCTAAAATAACAGGAGTAGTAGTTATGCAGAATTACCGTGTTTCGTACACCAGAAAAGGATGTAGCTTGGTGTTCGATGCGTGGAAACCGAAAAAAAATATGTATTAAATCGTTGGCGGTACCTGTCCAATAGGTGTCCAGTAACTAAAATCGTACCAAATCTACAGTTATACTACCCCTATTCTGTCGCTATTCTGTTGGTACTAATGGGTTAATATTATGGTAGCATTCAAGGAGACTGCTGCAGGACTCTTCTTCTTCTTACCTCTGACCGGGTATAGGCTATCCTAGTGTTTACTACCCTATACCCCTTTGAAAGGACGGTTAATATACAGGAGACGCAACAATGTGTTTTTCAGGTATTTTTTTTGGTATTTTGATTTTGTTTTTGGTGTTTTAGTCGTATCTAGTGATGAAATTGAATGGGAATTAAGCATTTACCCATTATCCATCAATCTAAAGACACGCCCCCCGATAGTGGGGAGGGCTATGAAGATCAGGGAAATTGAGGGGTAAAAAGCGTATAGAACACTATAGAACACGATAATACACATTTGTAACCCAAATTTGGCTCGGGTTTGTTCAATTTCCAGACCCATAAAACCCGATTTTTTGAAAACCCGAGCCAAGTTTTGACGAAACTTGGCTCGGATTTAACAAATGTAAAAATGAAAAAAACACAGTAACCTTGGTAAAATATTGGCTCGGGTTTTGTCAATTTCCAGACCCATAAAACCCGACTTTTTGAAAACCCGAGCCAAGTTTTGACGAAACTTGGCTCGGATTTAACTAATTTAAAAATGAAAATAACACAGTAACCTTATTAACATGTTGGCTCGGGTTTTGTAAATTTCCATACCCATATAACCCGACATTTAGAAAACACGAGCCAAGTTTTGACGAAACTTGGCTCGGATTTTACTAATGTTCATGTTAAAATTACACAGTAACCCTAATAAAATCTTTGTTTGGGTTTTCATAAGGTTAACATTAGCCTAACCTAACGAAGTAAGAATGGGGTTAACATTAACCTAACAACCTTACCTAACCTAACCTAGTAAGAATGGGGTTAATATTAGCCTAACCTTACCTAACCTAACCTAGTAAGAATGGGGTTAACATTAGCCTAACCTAACAACCTTACCTAACCTAACCTAGTAAGAATGGGGTTAACATTAGCCTAACCTAACAACCTTACCTAACCTAACCTAGTAAGAATGGGGTTAACATTAGCCTAACCTAACAACCTTACCTAACCTAACCTAGTAAGAATGGGGTTAACATTAGCCTAACCTAACCTAGTATTATTGGTGGGGGCTGCCGCCCCCACACCCCCGCTGGTTGGGTACTGGCTGAAAAACTTATTGTTTTACAGTAGGCCTATGTATTTTATTTTATTTTTGTTCTCCCTTATAATACATTTCAGCTCTTAATGACATATATAGCAATGATGTATAGCCTATGCTCTACCGGACCTATTAGGCCTAAAAAGATCGATGGGCTAACTGTCGGTCCAAAACATCAGTATAACCAACTAGCCCATGCATGCCAGTTTAATCCTATGCGAAAAAATCTGTTACTTTATGTTACTTTGCGATGACCCATTAAGATTCCCGAGCTAGCTGTGGTCCGGCTCCTTTATGTTGTCCCAACCAACCAACTAACCTTAATGAACAGAGGAGGTACTGGGCTGCCTGGCTGGCCGCTGGAGGCTCGATCACCACTCATCTTGGTCAACAGCTGGTGGATTTTTGTTTCGAATTTTTCCATGTAAAACAAGTGTATGTGCATTTCAAAACCAGCTGTCCTCGTCAGCTGTATTTGGAACACTGGTTATTGCACTTTGGACAGTTTACACTTATTGGAAGGCGAAAAGGTCTTAAGCAGCCTCAGTGTTTTTAAAGACGGTGGAAAAAGCTTTGATCGGCTCACACCCTCTACACAAGCTGGCCAGAGTCAAACTGACAGCTTATATCCTGGGCCACCTGTTTTCCAAATCATGGCATCACCTGATTGGTCGATAGACATCACGTGTCAGTGAACTCGAGTACTCTTGGCATGAATTAGGTAGGGTGATTACTTTGGCTACGACGCCACCAGTATAGTTCATTGCATTCGCCACCAGATGTCTCAGTTGTTGACTGACAGTCACGCAAAAGAAGTCTCCCAGATGTAGACGAAAAAGAAGAAGTGTAAACAAACCCTTAAAACGTAAATATCCATATAATATGTATTATGTTAGTTTCCCGGGAATGACACCTACATCAACAATTTGGAGAAAAATCGCTTAATCACATGCTATTGAGCTTAATTTTTTACCAATATTGTAGCGCCTCCTGTATATTGACCGAAAGGACATTACCCTAACCTAACAACCTTACCTAACCTAACCTAGTATTATAGTTGGGGGCTGCCGCCCCCACACCCCCGCTTTGACTTAGATTTTTGGTGTATTTGTCTGTGAAGTGGGTATTTTTCAATTTGTTGATAACGAAAATCCTCCATGCGGACTATATGCAGAAAAATATGGCGAATCTATTGGTGCCTATTTTCCCTAATAAATTGTTTCTCATAATGTCGCACTAGTGTCCTTGAATATTATCAATATTATTAGTAGTAGACTTAGTATGGTTTGATGATGCACGGAAATGTATATTTGACTTTAAATAGATACATTGAAGTATTTACAAACCTTCGCGAACCCATAAACAGGGAACGTGAGCTGGGTTTAGACCGTCGCGCACCCATAAACAGGGAACGTGAGCTGGGTTTAGACCGTCGGTGAGACAGGTTAGTTTTCGGTTAGGTTAGGCTAATGTTAAAAATACTAAAATGCGACGGTCCTCGGTATTAAACAACACTGTATATCAAATAAAAAATAAAAAAACAACAACAAATTACCTGAAAAACTCTTATCTGGTTGGTGATAAATGTTTATCAAAATAAGTTTTTTTTTCAGTTTCTGCGTCTGCTGAACCATCCAAAAACACGCTAAAAGGCGTGTTTTGAAGGGGGGAGGGGTAGTATAACTGTAGATTTACCGTAGCTTCTAATATTTCTCGTAATCTCGTTCTAGTACGGTACAGTAGTAGTAAACTAAAGAATCCTTGATTACCTTTAACCCTTTCACTGCCGGAGCCGTTTAGGAACGTCATGGTCATTTACTGCAATTTAAAGGGACAATATTAAGGAGACGGACCACAGCTATTTTCAAGGTTGGCCAAATACTGTACTGTACAGTGAACCCTCTCCAAGTCGGACTAATTTGGGGATGGCCACTGCCGAAATGTCCGATTTTCCAAGATATCCAAATTCCGGCTTGTGTCCGACCTGAAAAAGAAAAAACCCGACCTCACGAGGGGAGGTTCATGTCAACCATGAAACGGAGACTACGGAAAAATTCCGACCTCAAGAGGGAAGTCCGCGTCAACATAGAAAATGGAGAATACCCTATTCGTCCCCTAGATTCCCGGTTTTGACGGATATTTACCATTAGTTTCTGGGAAAGTGAGCGCGTCGTACGACAATGTTCGAGACTGTCGGACAAATCTTGGAAAAATACAAGATATCAGACGACGGAATTTGGTGCTTATGATGGACATTTGCTCTTAGTTTCCGAAAACAGAGCGTCGTCCGATACTGTTAGAGACTGTCGGAAAAGTCCGACAAATGGGAGGACTTGTCCAACAAGCTGATGCCAATCCGGCTAGTATGGGTTTCCGACGTAGAGAGGGTTTACTGTACTGTAGGTTAGGTTACCCGAGTCAATTTCCAAAATGACGTTATTGTGTTTGATTTTTACTCTAAAAAGTAGAAAAATCTGAGCCAACTTTTGGCAAAATTTGGCTCTGGTTTTAAAAACTTGTATTTTAGGGGCTTCCAAACTTCCCAAACCATAGCCAACTTTTAATTAACATTAATGTGTTTTATGACTCTTTAAAAGGTGAGATCCTGTGTAGCGGGTGGAACTGTTTTTCAGATGCCTATTTACTAAGAAACATTGAACAATATCTTTAACCTAACTCAAACCTAACCTAACCTAGTATATTAGTGGACTATTTATGAATGTAAAATGTAAAAATATATTGTAATATTACCAAATTATTGAGATATAAGTACAGGTCCTCCCGCTACACAGGATTATACCCTTTAAAATCACAAACTCTTGAGCCAACTTTTGACTGGTTATATATGCAGCGCTGCCAAAGGCAAATTTAGCGCGACATTGCTAATAATTAGCTAATATTGCCGATGTCTGGTAGCGCTGCAGGTGAATCCCGCACGCTACAAAGCTCGATCTGATGTCATTTTAAAGCTAGTTTCTGCAAAAATGTAGTTACCATTTACCCACCTTGTTTACACTACACGGACGCTCGCGATCATGTTCCCGTCTATTTTGACTGCCGTGGGATACAATAATAGGTTGAGGCCCTCACCCCCCCCCCCATGACTTATTGTCATCATCATATATATTGCCAGCAGGGGGCAAATAAAAGAAAAATAGACGGAAATTTAACCGCGAGCGATTGACCTATATAAACATGACGACCGTCGGATCGTACACCCGGATACTACATCCTTCCCCTAGTTTCTTCTAGTTTTTTGCTGCAAACATTTTATTTAATTCAGTCACTTGCTTAAGCAATCATCAGGAGTGCCTGCATGAGCCCTGTTATAGTGGAAATAAGCCCATACTGATTGGGTTAAAGCACAACCTAACTTTGAATAATGCTAGCCTCAGGCTAAATTTGTCTCTTAGGTTTGGGTTTTAAGCTGACAAATTTATTGGCCGCATTGTATACCGTACTTCCTGCCAATATGTTTCATGGATAATTATAGGGAATGGATTGCACCCATATTTTTTATGTTCTTTCCTCCAGATTTTAATAAATTAGTGTTTTCATGGTTTTAGTTATAATTCCAATGTGGGATACAAGAGGGGTTGAATGAAATCACCATCTGTGTTGCCAGCAGGGGGTAAATATAGATTATACGGCAAGAATATTAAGTGCGGGCGTACCGCCAGCCTTGTTTACACTACGCGTAGTGGCGTCGGACCTTTCCCATCATATTCCTGTCTATTTTGACTGCCTTTGGATATAAAAATACATTAGCCTAACCAAACAACCTAACCTAACCTAACCTAGTATTCATGTAGTAATGACAGGGGGCAAATAGCAGAAAATGTAGCGTCGAAATAGACGGGAACGTAACTGCGAGCGCACAACATGACAACCGTACACCCGGAAACTACATCCTTCCCTATTATACTGCATAAAGAAGGCGTTTGTAAAACAGTGAGGATGTCCGAAGAAGCTCTGAGAGTGATTAGACTAGGCGTTTTTTCTATTAATATTGGGTTTTATAGATGTGATCAAAATTATTCTCCCACAGTGGATTATACATGAGTACCGTACAGTATAAGGATTTCATTGACCTACATTGTCCCTAATAAATTACAGTATGTATAATAAGGCGGCGAGCCTATTCCCTATAATTATTGTCTCATGTGTGCAGGAGATGGGTAATAAGTGATAAAGGTAAGGATGTAGTATTCGGGCGTAGCACGTACTACCGCCCGCCTTGTTTACACTACTGTACTCTAATAAGTGATATAGGTAAGGATTAGTATTCGGGCGTAGCACGTACTACCGCCCGCCTTGTTTACACTACTCGGCACGCTTGCGATAATTTTCCTGTCTATTTAGACTGCCGTGAGATACAATAATTGGTTGAGTGGGGGGGGGGGGGGGGGGGGGGGGGGGGGGGGGGGGGGCTTTGTCCCCCCTCACCCCCCCATGACTTATTGTCATCATATATATTGCAAGCAGGAGGCAAAATAAATAGCTGTCAAAATAGACAGGAACATAACTGTGAGTGCATGACGACCGTACACTAGAATACAGTACAGTACTACATCCTTCCCGTGATATAGTCAAGGATGGTGTTAGTGGGCGCACCGTCCACTTTGTTTATATAGTCGCATGCTCGCAGTTACTGTGTACTCGCATCTAATTTGACTTTTTTATTTCAAATTTATCCCACGGCCAACTGTTATTTGCCCCCTGCTGGTAATATATATGATGATGACAATAAGTCATGGGGGGTGAGGGGGCTCATGCCCCCCCAACCCATTATTTTATCCCTCGGCCAGCTGTTGGGTAAATTGTTTTGTTACCGGCTGTGGGATACAATAAATCCCCCCCCTGACTTACTGGTATTGTCATCATCTTATATATTACCAGCAGGGGGCAAATAACAGTTGGCCGTAGGATATTGTCTTAAAGATAGCAGTCAAATTAGACGCGAACGCAACTACGAGCGTGCAACAATGTAAATAAGCGAACGGTATGCCCGCTACCACCATCCTTACCGTGATATACTGTATAAAGGGAGCAATAATACTACCAGGTACTGGTAGCCCTATTACATTGGATTCAAGACTAACCCTTGCCCACTAACTAGCATGTGTCCCTAGTACAGTACTGGTACATGGGATACAAGACTAACCCTTACCTCCCTGGTAGTATTATTGTTACCGGTACCTTTTTATAGATCGCCATTTATGCATCTCCCGCACATATGAAACATATTGACAGGTAATATACAATGCGGCTAATCTATTATGGTTGATAAAACCGACACCTTAAAACACAGACCTAAAAGTCTATAATACCTGTTGCTGGCTTCCTCATTTGATAGCATGCCTGCTTACTGTAACCCAAAAGACTCAGGTTCAATCCTCGCTCAACTTGAAAAGTTTTTGCGAGATATAGCCGGCGGTTACCGTCTCCCCTTGAGCAAGGGAGATGGGTTGTTGTTCCCCAGGCTGTTTGACCAAGCAGCCCCAAGGTCCTGAGCAAGGCCAAGGCCATAACCGAGCACCCCCACAGATCTCTCCCTGCTTACCACTAAGAAAGCCCAGGTGACCGAAGCCGCTCCCAGGCGAGGAGCTGAGAAGGGTGCGGAAACGCCCGGTACACCGAAGACCTACCCAAGGCCCTGTGCCCCTCAACAATTATGAAAGGAAAGTTGAGGGAAATGGGTAATGGTCTCTGGTTGAATAAAGAGTTCCTGTCGCTATTAAATCTCCTCGAAGGGGGAGAGAATGGCTTCTAACTAAATGACCCGAGATGATTATTATCATTATTATCAGTATTATTATTTCTCTACTAGTAATGGTGACAGTAACACTCCTCGCCTATTAAAAGAAGCGCTTGTATAATACCAAAAGAGTAGCCCATCCTTAAAGTACCGTTAATTTGTGGGTGCTATTCAAAATTTTAGTACAGTACTGTACTGAGTTTTTTACTTTTTCCTTTGTTGTAAGTTCTTATTTTGTTATTTGTCCACTTTATAATATAACCTACTTTGATAGTGTGTGATATCATCAATAACTATCAAGTCATTCACTATCAGAGTAGGCTATATTATAAGGTCGATATATCGGAAAATAGGACATTTACAGTACAACCATTTTTTAAACATTGTGTTCTGGACATATCTACTTCATGCAAGTGTTTTCAAGAGCAAAAAATTTAGGAAAATAATTGAAAACCCGCCAAAATTGTGAATAAACTATAAACCCAGCGGCTGCGACAATCATTAGAGGTTTTATTGGTGGGCTGCGACGTTCCTCTCGGAAGAAGAGATGTTATTCACGTACCCAAACACTCCCAATAACAAAAACAAGTGTGACTCAGGGCTATAGGGGTGAAAAATCCAATGACATTTACTGCCCCCTATCTTGCTTCCACCCTGCTCCTCCTCCCATTTTCTCCCTCCACCCGACCAATACTCTCATATGCACAGCTGCTCGTTGCCGATATTGCGCCATATTTTCAACTACCGGTACTGTACGAACCACCGTAACACGTCAACCATCCATCTTTTGGGTATTCATATATACAGTATATGGTTGGATGCGCGCTTGCATTTCCTACAAGATACACATTGCGTTTTGGAAGAGTCGCCAAATCGGCCTAGGTCTAGCACAGGGCAATGGCGAGTTCTAGGGGTGTCTAGCATTTCCTGTGTTAATATGCATAGTTTGTCTTAAACGATTCATATTCATATAGCCTAAGTATTTGTATTACAATTTTAAAAATATAAGTGGCTTCTACTATTTATTATGCCTTTATTGAGGTAATATAAAAGGCAATGTAAGCAATGGTTGTGCAGATATTGTTATAATAAAATATCCATTACGCATTCAAGCAGACTACCACTTAGCTATTCAAATATATGGAGAGGCAGTGTTGCCAATGTCTGACAGGTGAGTAACCAAATTCTGCGCCACCCTGTATATTATTACGGTTAGTTTACATATCCTCTCCATACCCACAATTTTTGACAGTGGTGTATATCCATACTGTAGGCTACCGTACGGTACCGGCACCGTAATTTTGAGTTTTTATTTATTACCGGTTATTTATTTTATATGAATTATGTACAGTAGCGGTAATTAATTCTGGTGCATAAATTTTTGCCGGTGTCTCGTGCTCAATGGAATCATCTTATTAATTTTGTTTTGCTCAATATTACGTTTCGGTTATTTGTTTAATCAGTTCAAAGCTTCAAAATGTATCAGATGTTAATGACCGCGACTGTACAGTATGTAATACAGTATCTGGATGTATATGTGTACTGTACTGTATTGTACTGAAGTGCGTGCGGAGTTACATGGAGGGATAGACAGACGAATGAGGAAGTAAGAAAGAGGTGTGGAGTGGAGGTAGATGTGCTGGAAAGTGTGAAAAGGAACACCTTGAGATTGTTCAGCCGTATGGAACGTATTGAAAGCGAGAGAATGACTAAGAGGCTGTACGAGAGCGAAGTGGAAGGATGGAGCGAGGAAGTATATGGATGAAGGCGGTGCTGGTTGGGAGGAGGGGCGTCGACTGACTGGGGACAGAGGTGCATGGGGGTGGTTCGTTCGTGGCCACCCCTTCGGGGATCACGGCGTCAGGCAATAGATAGATAGATTATAATAGGTCTGGCCCGAAGGATTGGATCAGATTACTGAAAGGAGCTTAAGGCGACGCAAAAAACGGACGATAGGGGGGAAGGAAAATGACGGAGAATCGGATAAAAGGTCAGTGAATGATTTAGTACCAAAACAAACCGTACGCAGACGGGCAGTATCTGGGAAGTCAAAGACGTGGCGAACAGTTAGAGGGGAATGACAGGAGGAGCAGGTAGGGGGCGGAGTGCGGGGAGTGGACATAAAATAACCGTGAGTCAGCCGGGAATGGCCTATCCTAAGTCTAGTTAGTAAAACTTCCTCACACCTGTGAGACCTGGAAGACGAGGGCCAAGGACGGACAGAAGGTTTGATTGCACAGAGTTTATTATTGCAGGGTAGAGCATCCCAATGAGATTGCCACCTGCAAAGAATAGAAGGCTTGAGTAAGGACAGCCAATCACCTAACGGAAGGTGGGGCTGGCGAGGGATCATTAAAATAGCATTCTTAGCCGCAGCATCGGCGTCTTCATTGCCACGGACACCGATGTGAGCAGGAATCCAACATAATTGGACCTGGAATCCACGTAGGCTTATCTCGTGGAGAGCGTGTTTTATGGCTAAAACTACTACGTGGGAGGACGAATAAGCACGGAGCGTTTCGAGGGCACTACGAGAGTCACTGTAAATTATAAAGGGCTGTTGAGGGGTGTCACGTATAATGTCAATAGCGGATTGGATAGCTAAAAGTTCAGCAGTAAAGATAGAGGCTTGGGGCGGGAGAGAAAACTGAAGGAGCTTAGTAGAGGACACAGCAGCGAGGCCCACCTCGTATTAAATGTTCTTTTTGTTTGATATAAATTATTGTCGTTCAACAATAGAGCATAGGGTTGAACACTGAAATATTTGTAGTCAGCCTTTCACTACTGTATAAACAGTAGGCTAACTTGTTAGTCCTCCAGGCTGTTATCGAATGCTTTGTTGCGGCGTTCAGGTAAAAATGTTAGCTAGAGAAATATGATACAAAGGATGTATCTGTTATTTGGAGTAGGGTGGTAGTTTGGATGAGAGTATGATGTTCGTAGACGGTTGTATGGTTGAGGCTTAGGTAGGGCGTTCAACGTCGTTTGTGTGTGCGCAGAAGAAACTGAGAGTGCGTGCTTATTATATTCTTATCATATGCCTATACAGTGGTGGGGATGTTGCCGAGGAGAAATTTACATTGGTTACTGGTCATTGACTATTATAATGCGATAAATTAAAAAGCAGGTTCAGACTAGCGTGTTTAGTATACAGGTATTGGCGATTTTCGAGCACCATTTTTGGGATGGATGTAGTTACCTGGTGTACCACTACAGACATATAACATAAATCATCTATAAATACTTATAATAAAATAAATACTTATAAATCTATAATACTAGGTTGTTTGGTTAGGCCCGTTAGGGTAATGTATTTTTGTATCCAAAGTCAGTCAAAATAGACGGGAACATGATAGTGAGCGTCCGCGTAGTGTAAACAAGACGGGCGGTACACCCGGTAACTACTTTCTTGCCCATTTTTTTCTTTTGAGGTTCTATTTGTCGGTATTGGCAACTAGCCTTTTTATTTTTATTTGATTTTATATATATTTATTTATTTATTTAATTATTTTTCTCTTCTTAACTCCTTCTGTACGGTACTCGTCATATGATGGGCGCCATTTTGAGGCATGAGCCCTCAGAGAGAGGCCAGCTATTGGAGGGAGCATAGGGGGGCCCCAACCACTCACCACAGCCAGCGGGGACACAGTGAGTGCAAGGTCTGGCTGTCTCACTCATGTGCAGTGTCACACATAGCAAAAACAGCCAAAATTGCCCCTTTTTTACCGATTTTGGCCTTCGTTTGCAAGATTGTTGCTAGATAATCAGATGTCGTACAGGGATGATTCAGGTGTTATTGGAAAGGTCTATCATTATACTTTCACCGATATATAATTGTATTACGCTCTGGCTCTTGCTTATGCATGAAAAAGAGCATGAAATGAAGGTAATTTTCGGCAATTATGCCCGCAGCGTGGGTGTTAATGTTCCAATTCTACCTGTAGATTTAACTGCTCAACATGGCGAGGTCAGGAGATCTTATTCCGGATGGCGTCAAGACAAGTTTTGTTTAGTGTTGCAACCAGCTCATTCGTGGTCTCGAGACAGTTTTTTTTAGTGTTGTTGCTTGCAACCGGCTCATTCGCGGTCTTTACCTGGTGATATCCTGGTGTGAGATAGCAATAGTTGAACGAAATATTACACACGCATTTGGGAGATTATGTACGAAAATCTCAGGAAAAAGCGCTCACATAAACCTTATCTTTGAGGACCACCTACTCCATGAACACCACTGTAGGCGTGGGCTAACATCTCTACTAAGTACTCTCTGGTTCATTAGGTTCAGTGTCTCGCTCTTATATGCCTCTCATAATACATTCCTTTGTTGCTCTTGACCTTCTCTACTTTTTATTAACATACCGTACTCTCAAACATACATACTCTCACTCATTCTCTCTCTCTCACTCACTCATTCTCTCACTCACTCATTCTCTCACTCACTCATTCTCTCACTCATTCTCTCACTCGCTCATTCTCTCTCGCTCATTCTCTCTCGCTCATTCTCTCTCGCTCATTCTCTCTCTCGCTCATTCTCTCTCTCGCTCACTCTCGCTCATTCTCTCTCGCTCATTCTCTCTCGCTCATTCTCTCTCTCGCTCATTCTCTCTCGCTCATTCTCTCGCTCATTCTCTCGCTCATTCTCTCGCTCATTCTCTCGCTCATTCTCTCGCTCATTCTCTCGCTCATTCTCTCTCTCTCTCATTCTCTCTCTCTCATTCTCTCTCTCATTCTCTCTCTCTCTCTCTCTCTCTCTCTCTCTCTCTTTTTGCAGCTGCAAGTAGGACATTTAATCATTAATATTTTTGAAAATGTGCAATTGAACATTTTCAAATTGATCATTGGGCACCAGTTTTGTTGCGCTCTGTGTTCTACCCTTTAAAGTATACAGTACCGGTGGCATTCTCTGTATTATATTCTGGCAATGATTAGACAATTTAATTCAGCTTAGGAAGGACGTCTTATCAATTAAAAGGCTACAGACTATCTCAATTAATCAATTTAGCTACCATATATCTTTCTAAAGCTTAATTGTCTAGATGCAGCTGAACTCTTAATAAAAGAGACGTCACCGGCATTGTATGGGTTAATACATAGAACCAATATTTTCCAGATATTTTGTTTTGTAGTGAGGTCACTGCATTAGGGAAATCTATATTATTCAGGCAGTATATTCATCTAAAGTATCTCGTTGGAGTATGACGCAAGGTCTTTCAGATATTATTTATTCCTTGTAATTCTTCACACACACACACAAACACACCTCACATACACACACACACACCTCACATACACACACACACCTCACACACACACACACACACACACACACACAAACACACCTCACATACACACACACACACACACCTCACATACACACACACACACCTCACATACACACACACACACACCTCACACACACACACACACCTCACACACACACACCTCACACACACACACACACACACCTCTCACACACACACACACCTCACACACACACACACACCTCACACACACACACCTCACATACACACACACACACACCTCACATACACACACACACACCTCACATACACACACACACACACCTCACATACACACACACACCTCACACACACACACACACACACACACACCTCATACACTTCACACACACACCTCACACACACACCTCACACACACACCTCACACACACACACACACCTCACACACACACACACACCTCACACACACACACACCTCACATACACACACACACACACCTCACATACACACACACACACACACACACACACACACACACACCTCAAATACACACACACACACACCTCACAAAGCATAATAATACACCTCTCTCACACACACACACACACCTCGCATACACACACACCTCACATACACACACACACCTCACATACACACACACACCTCACATACACACACACACACCTCACACACACACCTCACATACACACACACACACACATACCTC
This sequence comes from Paralithodes platypus, assembly GCA_032716605.1. Taxonomy (NCBI): domain Eukaryota; kingdom Metazoa; phylum Arthropoda; class Malacostraca; order Decapoda; family Lithodidae; genus Paralithodes; species Paralithodes platypus. The sequence goes on along the minus strand of CM064545.1, from coordinate 39,749,797 downwards.
ACATACACACACACACACATACCTCACATACACACACACACACATACCTCACATACACACACACACCTCACATACACACACCTCAAATACACACACACTCACCTCACACACACACACACACACGCACGCACGCACGCACACACACACACACACACACACACACACACACACACACACACACACACACACACACACACACACACACACACACACACACCACCACCGTAATACTAGGGTCCTCAAATTAACTTCACCCTCAGGCATCATCTTCATAAACACTTTTGTATGCATGTGTGTGTGTGTGCGCGTGTGTGCGACAGGTTGGTGAGGTATGTGTGTGTGTAAGTGTGTGTGTTAATTACAATTCTAGGGCTGAGCGCTAAAAGGATTATTGTTATAAAATGGCTATGTTGAGATACTGAAGCAATAAACTGGAAAATGCCACTTTAATTGAAACCTGAGTAACCTAAGCTTAGTAAAATCGTGTACTTATAGTCAGAATATAAGATAATGATTCCTCCTGGTCTCCTGAAGGGGTTAAAGAAGGTTCGATAAGGGTAATTAACGTATCCATCTTAATGTACCATATACTGGAATATTATTAACTGCTACAAACCCATTTTCATTAAGGTGATGTCACATTCCAGCAATTTATTGACGACCAAGTCTTTTTATTGTACTATTTTGAGGTTCTTTCACATTGGCCTCGGAAATTAGATCGATGGTAGATCATGTTAGTTAGTTTAATTCTCTTGGAAATTATATTTTGAAGCTACCAAACTACTATTTCCCGTAAAAATGGACTGAAAATTCGTTCGTATGACACGGTCATTAGTAGCGGAATCTAGATGAATGGGATAGTATGCTCATTCTTAAGCCGGTATCACACAAGAGCTTTTATAGTCAACATCCGATGATCAAAACATTTCTGGCAAGATTACTGGAATATTTTGCCCTGGTATCGGAAACTAGACTGATGGTAGATGAATTTAGGTGACAGAAATATTATATATGTTGACCTCATAAGCTGCCAGACCAGTGTTGAGGGTAAATGTTGAGTGAAAAAGCGCTCGTGTGATACCCGCTTTATAATTCTTGTAAATATTTAGCCGAGAAGTGAGAATTGTCACTGGAAAACGTTTGACCATGTAAGGTTGCCGATATGAGCCCCTGTGTGATACCCCCCCTCTCCCCCCCCTGTTGTGAGTGAGGCTGTATGTATGTTGATGAGTGCCTGTGGAATGTTATTGTTGTTCTGGTGGCATGCAGGCTTTGGTGCTTGGTGTGTGTATGTAAAGTGAGTGGCCCTGATCAGTATACAGTAGTTACCATGCTGATCAGGGGCTGGCATTAACCCTTTCACGCACGTGTGGACCCGATCGCGTCCTACAGGGATACTTTAAAGTTTAAACCTTTGTGATAATCAGGGTTGTTTAGAAACCTTTAGTTTAGTTACTTCAACCTATGCAGTTGTCTTTGAGTGAGCTGTGGGCAGAACACCATTTTTGGAGAGGTAATTATTTTATTAAGATAATTCTATTTCGAATACTAATCGGCAACCCCCGGACCTGAAAGGGTTAATGTGACCAACCAACAATCCTTTTATTGTCAACATCTTTCAGTACCCTTTCCCCCCATGTTTTCTTTAACCCTCTCCGACATATGACGCGATTTTGAGCCTATTAGGGATACTTTAAAGCCTTTGTTACCATCAGGGGCATTTAGAAACCTTTAGTTAGTTACTTCAACCTGTGCAGTTGTCTTTGAGTTAGCTGTGGGCAGAAAACTAATTTTGGAGAGGTAATTATAAGAGTGAGAGAACTCTATTTCTTATTGCTAATCTGGCAACCTCTGCGTCATACGAGTCTGAAAGGGTTAATATGCTATAGCTGAATAAGTATACGCTGACAATTAACTATCATTCCATATAATATTATTTTATAATTATTATTATTTTGATTAAAGTCTAGTGCTATATCAATATAAGCTTTTAAGAGTATCAGCACATATTATCACTGAATACCTTCCCCAGACAATTTTATACCGGTACTCGTCAACACAATATATTCTGGCAGCTGAGCACCGTGTAAGCTGTTCTACAGTACAGTATATGATATCAAAGGCATATTTAAAAAAAGCGTTAGAAGTTTTGAGTAAGAAGCTTATGCTCTCAGTTAAATTGTGTACCGGTAGGCTATATATAATTTTTGCTTGGACAACAGTGACGTTTTTTTTTTTTTTTTTTTTTTTTTTTTTTTTTTTTTTTTTTGTTATGACAAAAAATAAATAGTTATGGATTTGTTAAATATCGGTAGGTTTCGTGGGTGTAGCAAACTACAGTATAAGCGGTTTGTTTTCAGCATACGGGTGTCAAACCGGAACAAATGTGTTTGAAGACTATTGAATATGCGAGGGAATACAAGAAAATCAACATGAAATTCTATTGTTTTGGCCATGAAAAAAGAAAAGAAAGAACAACAACAAAACACACACACCCCCAGCACCCCTTCAAGCTAAACACACACACCCCCAGCACCCCTTCAAGCTAAACTTGTACAGTACATTTTTCGATAGAAATGTATAATGTCTCAGCAGATGGCCGATTTCTATTAAGTTACAGGCTCGTATTCAATCGCCCAGTAATTAAATCGACACTTGAATGTTATGACTTGTTTTAACCCCTTCCGTACCGGCGACGTCTTTTTAACTTTATTTTGGCTACTATTAAACGATTTTATTCAGTTTAAAAGGTTCTCCAGCAATTAACAGGTATCGAACTATGTCACTTAACCCTTTTTACTACCACATATCCTTCTTGAACTGCACAAAATCGTCTAAATATAGCTAGAATCAAAACAAATAGACATTGGCGGTACAGAAGGGGTTAAATCCCCAAACTATAGGAGAGCAAATCAGGGAGATCCAACATGACTCACCCCCCTGGATCAAAAAGGGTTAATATCAAATACAGGTGGATAGGACTCGTCAGCCTTGGTCGGTAACCTGTCTAGGGGATTAAAACTTATGCAAGATGCAATGTTGCGGCATGTAGTCACTACATAGACATTGTAGGGAACGTGTAAGATGAGGTGAGTTGATGAGACGAAATGCTTTGACTACCCATTCGAGAATTGCAGTATGTGTGTGTGTGTGTGTGTGTGTTTGTTTGTGTAATGATTGTGTGTGTGCTTGTGCTTCTTCCTGCATTTACTCTTTCGCGAAGTGTGGTATGGGTGGTATATAAAGTACAGTACGTGAGTGTGTGTAATGACGTGTTTTTTTTTTTTTTTTTTTTTTCTATGTGATTGAGGGAGGCAAAAGGCATAACTGCCTATAGCGAGTGCCTCCCCCATAGTTGAAAGAGTGACAGGGCCAAAATCAAGGGACGTTCGAGCCAAAATGCCTGGACACACGGAGTTTGAAGCAATTTAAGTCATAGGAAGAGGGAAAGACTGATTCTGGGAGAGAGTTCCAGAGCTCAGATATTGAGTAGAAGAAAGTTTGAGAGTAACGTTTCACTCTTGGGTTGGAGAGTTGCACAGAGTAGGGGTGGGATTGAGTTGCAAGACGGGTACCACGTGCCCTACGTAAAGGAGGTGGTATGCACTGGGATAGCTCTGAGGAACACTGATTATTATAGTAGCGATAGAATAGCGAGAGAGATGCAACATTGCGGCGGAGAGAGAGAGATTGCAGAGAGTTGGTGAGTGGACGGGAGTTAATGATACGAAAGGCCTTCCTTTCAACTTTGTCTAGGAGAGCGGTGTGAGAGGAACCTCCCCACACATGTGAACAATACTCAATACAATACACAATAGTGTATGTGCAATGGTGTGTGTCTACTGTATACAGTATGTGTCTGTCCGCTGCATGTGCCTCTTCCTGAATTTAGCGAGAGCCCCCACACCACCAGCTGTCAGATAATCCTCCCCCTATAAGCGGTTTAGAGCCATCTGTCCCCTGGTGGCATCTTTACTCTCCAGACTCCTCCAAGATGGTGTCACAGGGGCTTTATTTCATTCCGGGACTTTATTTGGGAGTCTGAGATTAAGAGTCAATGTAACCTCGACAGACAGCAAACACACGTACAACACATGATTTGTTCTCTGACATACTGTATAGGCTACTACAGCAAGAGGAGCAACAGCATCTTCACACACTGTAACACACATACACACACTTAATTTATACACATACACACACACACACACATACACGCGCGCGCGCGCGCACACACACACACACACACACACACACACACACACACACACACACACACACACACACACACCTAACTTAAAAAAACATGCTTCACTTATTCGTACAGTCACATGTAACTATGGTATATATATAACTAGCAGGGCTACCCGGCGTTGCCCGGGTAATCACCATAATCACCATCACTACTACCACCACTACTACTACCATAATCACCGGCGTCGACCTCCCTGTGCCTCATTAAACGGCGACCTCGATTTCGGCCGCTAAATGACCTCCGATTTTGGATCTGACCTCATCCGTACCCCCATTTTGGGGGGCTGCGAACAACTTTCGTTCCATACACCTTTTCGATCGGAGGCCTCCTTCTGCCCCAAACGGCCCTTTTTCCGATTTCGCGCCCATTTTCTCCGTCCCTTTCACCCTGGGGATTTTTTTTGTCTTCACTAAAACCTGCCTAGGGACCCCTTTACTATGCATACAAAGTATGAACGCTCTAGCTTAAAAACTGCGGCCGGCTATAAAGAACAGACAGACAGACAACCGTAAATATTATATAGATTAAAGATCCAGATTTGTAATATTGTTTTGTTTTATCTCTTCGTGTGAGTACCGTAGTGTTTCACTTTCAGTTGTATTGTACACGTGTTTCACAGTAAGATAGAGAGAGGGGGGGGGGGGTGAGAGGTTATGTGTTCTGAATGTGTGTTTGTGTGTATTTATGTGTGAGTGAGTGCTTTGTGAGTACGTACCCAGGCATAAGTCCCATAACACGATACACCACTCAAAGAAGGTTAAGCACATATCCACCACCAAACGTACGCAAGGTGGCTGGTACAGAAAGAACGGTAAACAGTCACTCTGATAATTTCGTGGTCCTCGTATGTTTATTTTAATGCAATGCCCCCTTATTCCCCCTCGTGTCCTGCCTATTCTCTTTTCTTCCTTCCTCTTTCTCCTCCATCTCTCTATCTCTCTCTCTCTCTCTCTCTCTCTCTCTCTCTCTCTCTCTTCCTCCCTCTCTCCCTCTCCTCTCTCCCTCTCCTCTCTCCTCTCGTCTTCTCTCTCTCCTCTACTCCTCTCTCTCCTCTCCTCTCTCTCTCTCCTCTCTCTTCCTCCTCCCTTCTCTCTCTCTCTCCTCGTCTCGTCTCTCTCTCTCTCTTCTCTCTCTCTCTCTCCTCCACTCTCTCCTCCTCTCTCGTCTCGATCTCGTCGTCTCTCTCTGCCTCTCTCCTCTCTCCTCTCTCTACTCCTCTCTCGCTCTCCCTGCTCTCGCTCTCGCCCTCCCTCATCTCGTCTCTCTCTCTCACCTCTCTCTCTCTCTCTCTCTCTCATCCTTCTCCTCTCTCCGATCCTCCATCTCCCTGCCGATCATCTCCCATCTCTCACTCTCTCCCTCTCTAAAATGAGAAGCAAACGTATTCTTCGATGAGATGGCCTCAGCTAAGAATGTAAACACATAGAACCGACGTCTGGGAGTAACAATATCGCGGTAAACCTAAAACTCGAGTCAACAATGTTCAGAAGTTGTTAAGAAGGCAAACAAAATCATTGGCTTTAATAAGGCAGATTCTTTGAGCAGAAATCCCACGAAGAGACGTATCCTAACCCTTTAACAATTCCTGTAGTCCCGCGCCGCGCGCTCTTCTGGAATCTTACTGACTGTGCGTTTCAATGCTGGTGCCTCTTATTACGCAAAAAGACAGAAACAAGCTAGAACGAGTTCAAAACGTAGAGTTACCAAATGATACCTAGCCTAAAGAACAAAACCATAAACGAAGAGCGTCTTAGAGAAAGAAATTAAATCTATTTCCTTTAACAACCAGCGCAGATTAAGAGGTGACTTAATTCAAGTGTTCAAAATCCATCACACAGGCAAGCGACAATATGACACTGTAGTAAGGTACTTCACTAATCCCGACCCAATCTAATTACACGCGGGAAACGGTTGCAAAATTATTGGTAGGGGAATCTTTTACTCCACTCACACGAATCTAGAGAATTTTCTTGCTTCTTTCTTCTCTTCTTTTCAATCGAGTTGTCAACTTGTGGAATTGGGGCTTCCCCGAGAACGAGTTATAGACTTAGCAGCAAGCCACCGTTTGATGTGTCATTTAAATTCCGCCTAGACAAATATCTCGCATCAAACCCCCGCGACTAGACTGCGTTTGTAAATGAATAACTTTATTTTAATCCTCCCATCAGTTACTAACCCATATGTCCCAACTACTTCCTAGTCCTGCCACGTTTAGTGGCAGGGCAGTAGTTTCCCTTGCCAATGTTTTCCCTGAACCCACTCTAAACCACTGTTTGGACACTTGAATCCTCAGTGTTTTTGGAGGCCACAGCAGCCTAGAAGGGTCACTAGATCGGTTGTTGCTTGA
>CM064545.1:39720283-39743095 GCA_032716605.1 Paralithodes platypus | reverse complement strand
TATTGCTACAAATCTCTGGATTGTTGTAGGTTTACAGGTACATGAGGTTTGGGGGCGACAGTTAATCGGTACACACCTCTTTAAATAATGTTGAAATGGAGTGTTTTCGGTTAGGTTAGGTAAGTTAGGTTAGGTTAGGTTAGGTTAGTGTAATTTAGGTTTAAAAATCGAAAAATGTACTCGTAAGCATGCACCAAATTGATATGTACCGATAAACGCCAACCGCTCGGGTGTGTGTGTGTGTGTGTGTGTGTGTGTGTGTGTATGTGTTGAGGCCCTAATAGAGCTTATAAAGGCCAATATATGTGTATGGCAATTGGTTTGAATAATGAGTGATCTAAATGAGTATATGGGGGATGGTGGGGTAGGTGGTGGAGGTAAGGTATTTGTGGTGTTGAAATGTTGTGAGGGGTGATGTTTGTGATGGTGATGGTGGTGGTAGTGGTATTGCTGGTGCTCGTGGTGGTGGTGGTGGAAGTGTTATTGGTGGTGATGTTGGTGTTGGTGAGAGAAGTGGTGGTGGAGGTGGCATTGGTGAGATATGGTGATGGTGGTGGAGGTGGTTTTGGTGAGAGATGGTGGTGAAAGTGGTATTTGTGAGAAGTGGTGATGGTGGTGGTGGAGGTGGTAGTGGTGAGGTGTGGTGTGTGTGTGTGGTGGTGGTAATGGAAAGATGGTGTTGGGGGACAGCTTATTCAGGTGGTGGTGATGATGGTGAGGGGGGGGGGGGAATAGAACCGGTGTAGGTGTTAGTATAATATGATGATGATGGGAAAGTGATGATAGTGTGGGAGGTTATAAAGTGATGATAGTGTGGGAGGTTATAAAGTGATGATAGTGTGGGAGGTTATAAAGTGATGATAGTGTGGGAGGTTATAAAGGCCAATATAACTATGTGTATGATAATGGATAATAATTGAGAGTGACAGCAAATAATATATGGGAGATAATAATACAATAGTAATAATGATGATAATCATAACAATAATACAATTTCACCTTAATCCTCCTACTCTCCCTTCTACTTTATTCTATTTTATGTTTTGTTTTCGTCTTCCTCCTCTCCTCTTCCTCCCCCTCCTCCTCTTTCTTAATCCCCTCCTCTTCTTCTTCCTCCCCTCCTCCTCTTCTGCCTCCACTCCTCCTCTTCCTCCCCTCCTCCTCTTCCTTCCCCATCCCTCTTCCTCCCCCTCCTCATCCCCCTCCTTCTTCTCCTCCTCCACCAGTTCTCCTCTTCCTCCCCCTCCTCCTCTTCCTCCTCGTATTTTGTAGCAGTACTTTAGCGGCCTCCCATCCTCCTTACCTTCCTGCCCTCCTAAAGTGCCACCAGGGAGAGAGAGAGAGTTTGTAGGTGTTTGTGTGTGAAAGAGAAAGAGAGAGTTTGTATGTATGTGTGTGAGAAAGAGAGAGAGAGAGAACGAACGAACGAACGAACGAACGAACGAACGAGAGAGCAAGAGAACGAAAACGAAAAGCCGAGAAAAAGAAAATGAGCCAGACCAAGTGAGAGAGAGGGAAACTAATATAAAGTTTGTTGCGCCCTCTTTCCCTGCCTCACATGACCAGCTTGGCTATGGGCACCACTTCAGGAATAAACACTGGGATTTAGCGCCGGCGGTACGAGATCTGTGCCGGGGTGCAAGAGGGGGCCACACCGCGCTGCCGGATGTAGGAATGAGGTTCGGATTATGGGGTTCGAACTACTTAACCCTCTCCGACATATTACGCGATTTTGAGCCTATTGGGGATACTTTAAAGCCTTTGTTACCATCAGGGGTATTTAGAAACCTTTAGTTTTATTTAATTCAACCTCGGCAGTTGTCTGTTGAGTTAGCTGTGGGCAGAAAACTAATTGTGGGAGGTAATTATAAGAGTGAGAGAAATCGTTTCTTATTGATAATCTGGCACATCTGCGTCATAAAGTGGCTTGAAAGGGTTAAGGGGGGTGACCTGTTTTGTTTGCTGTTCCTCCATCTTTTTCTTGCTTGTATCCAGTCGCCCTAATGCAGCCGTACTGTCTTAACACAATAAGAGCGGGTGGTGGAGGTTATTTCAATCCGTGCCAACCCATCTGGGGGTTTTTAACCGAAATGGCCTTGTTTCCGTGCTCTTTTTCAACGCATAAAACAAGAGCCAGAGCGTAATACAATTATGTATCCCTGAAAGGGCGTTAATATTGATCTTTTTCCAATGACACCCTCACTAATCCTTGCACGATCACTGTTTGTCTTGCAACGATCGTGCAACCGAAGGGCAAAATCGCTAAAATACGGTCATTTTCGTTACATAATTACATGTGTAGCGAGGGAGGGAGGGTGGATGTGTGTGTGGAGTAGATGTTAGTAGGCCCACGGGAGCCGTGGCGAGCGGTCATGAGGCAACCTACGCTCCTCCCGTCGCTCGTCTCTCTCTCAGAGCCAATATTGCGCCAAAATTGCACACAGACTTAAGTCAGGCCCCGCCACATAGTCCAGATTTTTAGATACAGACTTAAGTCCGGCCCCGCTAAACAAGGGTTAAGACGTTTATCCCCATCCAGGTGTCGATTTCTTCCTGGCGAGCGACAGCGAGCCAGAATTGTATGGAGAAATCCGGCTTCGCCGAGAAATTTTTCTATCGAAAAATTTACAAATTTCGCCTGCTGGCAAAAACATTATAAAATATATGCTGACTCGCTACCGCTCCCCAGGAAGAAATCGACACCTGGATAGGTTTAAACGTCTTAAAACAGTAGGCTGAATGGGGCCGAACTGATACACTCCAGAGAGGGAGAGAGAGAACAAAAACGAGGTGGGCCCCATAAGGATATTAGGGTACTGGAAACTCATGGAGACCTATTGATACAAGCTTGAGGCTAAACACGAGGAAGAAGGGGGACCAGAAAAACGACCCATCTCCCCTTCAGATATTCTGTAATTCCTCCCCCCTTCAGTTCTGTAATGCAACACACACACACACACACACACACACACTCACATACACACACACACATACACTCACATACACACACACACACCACCACCACACCAACACACACACCACATACACACACACACACATATACACACACACACACACACACACACACACACACACACACACACACACACACAATAGGGTTTCAGAATCCTCCCTAAGTAAGGCTCGGTTTAAATGGCTGCTTCGTTTTGTTTTTGTTTGTGTTTGTTTTTTAGGGGGTTGGGAGAAGAATATATTGGCTTTTAGACTTTTTTTTTTAGTTTTCGGTTTTTGTATATAGAGCTTGGGCCTTTTTATTGTGATTTTACTTTTATTTTACTTTTATTTCTAGACGTTCGGCGTTTCAATATTTTGGTCTTTCTCGTTCAATCACCATTTGGCTTTTTGTTCACCTCGTTTTCTTTGCTCTTCCGCCCACTCTTATATTTTTTGTATTATTTTGTTTTGTTATATATAATTTTATTTTTTAGTGTTTTTGTTTGTTTTTGTTTTTTATCCGTGTGTTACGTTTGTTTAGGTTATTAGGGAAATTCTTTGGTGGGTGGATATTTGGGTTAGTTTGATATGTTGTCATTTCTCTTTACTCTCGCTCCAGCTCTCTCTCTCTCTCTCTCTCAAACCTATCTCTCTCTGCATCTCTCTCCATCTCTCCTCTCTCTCGTCTCTCTCTCCTCACAATAACATCATCTCTCTCTCTCTCTCCTCTAAGCCTCTCGCTCTCTCTCTCTCTCTCTCCCTCTCCCTCACGCTCCCGTCTCTAACCTCTTCCTCTCTCTCTCTCCTACTCCTCTCTCTCTCCCTCTCTCTCTCTCTCTCTCTCTCTCTCTCTCTCTCTCTCTCTCTCATGTTTATGATATTTCTCGAACGTAATAAAAGAAACTTATTTTATATAACATTTATGGATCATCAATAGATTTTCGTGGCACGGAGCGATTTGAAGGCCCTATATTTTTGCATTTATTTTCCGGTAGTGTGTGATTGCAACGAATCTAGTAGATGCGATGTAATCAGATTGTGAATACAATAATAGTTAATAGACGGTTTCATTAGTATTGGCAATTTGATAAAAAATATAAAATACTAATAATCAATACAAAATAATGAAAATTGATAAAACTTGTGTTATATGTATATAAATCTGTCCGAGTGGGTGACATTGCATAAATGTCTGTTCCGGTTAAGGTAAATGTCTGTTCCGAGTGGGTGACCTTGCTATATAAATGTTGAGTAGATGCAGAGAGAGAGCAAGTGAGAGAGAGAGAGAGAGAGAGGGAGTGTGAATGAGAGTGAGTGGGTTAGTTAGTGAGTGAGTGAGACAGACAGACAGACACCACAGACAGACTGACAGACAGACCAGATAGACAGCCCTGACAGACAGACCAGACAGACAGCCCTGTCAGACAGACAGACAAACAGACAGACAGACATAAACCAAACTGAACTGGGGGCTCCCGATCATATTGTTTCAAATAAGCATAAATTACTTTTTATTAATCGCGAGGCTCCCCATGAATCGCGAAATAAAACATTCATCAAATCTATCGCTCCCAAATTAAATATATATATGTATCTATCAATATTAAAAAGGGGAAATATGAGACAAAGGAATTATTAATAAAGGGTGGATTCTATAGTAGTGAACGATACATTTGGGGAACTGCAACAATATGAGGTTAGATGAATGGATAGATCGATAGGTTTGTGTTAGGTGAATGGATAGATCGATATGTGTGTGGATAGGCAAATTAACTCGATTGATTGATGTATCTGGTGAGTTATCTCTTATCTGTGTGTGTATCTATCCATTCATTCATTCATCCATCCATCCATCCATTCATCCGTCCATCTATTTTCAAATATATCTTGAACGGGGGTCTAGGGGGTGTTTTTTAAAGCTTAATGGAGTTCTAGCCAGGTGTTCAGCTTAGGAAGGCCATCTACCCATTAACAGAGCTACAGACTATCCTAATTAATCCTTTTAGCCACCGTACATCCTTCCTAAGCTTCATAAAATCGTCTAAATGTAGCTGAAAAAAAATAAAAAAAAATACGTCGCCGTTACAGCAAGTCGTTGACCTCTCTCTTTGTAATCCACCATGACTCATACAAAGCACCCGGTAATATGCTGATACAAAATATAGACTGTATTTTGATTTGTGGGGTCTAACTGCAGGATATGCAGCGGATAGATACACATACGGTTGATTCGGTTACACACAGATAGATATATAGACGGATAGACAACGTGACAGATGGACGGGGAGATAGATAGATATTCATAATCACAGCTGGTTCGATAGAGGGGCACACGGATAGATAGATAGATATTGGTTTTGGATAGATAGATAGATATAGGCTTTAGATAAATAGATAGATAGAAGGGTAGATACTGGTGGTGGATAGATAGATAGAGCGTGTTGTTAGATAGATAGACAGATAGACTAATAGATAGATATACCTTGTTGTTAGATAGACTCGGATATCAGTGGACCGGGGGATAGATAGATAGATAGATCGATAGATAAATAAATAGACAGACAGATAAACCAATAGATAGATAGAGCGTGTTGTTAGATAGACTCGGATATCAGTGGACCGGGAGATAGATAGATAGATAGATCGATAGATAAATAAATAGACAGACAGATAAACCAATAGATAGATAGAGCGTGTTGTTAGATAGACTCTGATACCAGTGGACCGGAAATGTGGACCCCCAAAAGTAATGTTTCTCATCCATTGCTAAGTCAACCACCACCACCAGCACACTACCTCCCTCCTTTGAGAGTGAGTGAGAGAGAGAGAGAGAGAGAGAGAGAGAGAGAGAGAGAGAGAGAGAGAGAGAGAGAGAGAGAGAGAGAGAGAGAGAGAGAGAGAGAGAGTGTGAGAGTGAGATTCCATAGTGGTAAGAGAAACAACAAATGAGGATTTTAATATATAATGACAACATTTTGGTTTAAGTGGGGAGGGTATAGTTTTTGGTCGATTTTTTTAATATACAGTATAGCCTATATGATTTTGTTTAGTTACCTCCCTCCCTAGACATCTATCAAACATAAAAATACATCCTCAAGATATCCCCTTCTAGATATACTTGTACATATTCGGTAGAAAACTGTCCAGGACGTTAGCCAGTCCCTCCTTAATTACAGGCTCGCTATTGCTCGCCAGGAAAATAATGAATCCTTAAATGACACTCACCAGGAAAAAAATTACACGAACAGTCTTAATATTGACAAAGAAATGGGGCGAAAGGTCTTAAAATCGCCAAACTAATGGGCCGAACGTCTTATAATCTCTAAACTAATGGGGCTAAACACGAGGGAGAAAGGGGACCATAAAAACGGCCCATCTCCCCTTAACCTGAGTAACTTCCCATAATGGACTCACACAAGGCCTTTAACATGCGGGGACTAACTTTTTATGGTAACTCATTCTAGGACACAAGTTCACATTCTCTCTCTCTCTCTCCAGCACCCTTACAGTCCCCACCTCCTCCACCACCATCAGTCACCACCATCAGTACTATAACTACTATCACCATCTACTCCACCACCACTACCACTAATACTATTTCCAAAATCACAATCTCTACCATCTCCTCAACCACTACCACTACCACTACCACTATCATCTCCACCACTACCACTATCACCAAAATCACCACCACCACCCCCACCACCACCACACTCATATCATATCCCACCCACTCACATATTCACCATTTCGTCCACATTACAAAAGGAATATCGAAAGGCCAAAAAATAATAATAAATTTATATATAAATATATATACTGTATATACATGATCGGGCTTTGGTGGAAGATTTAATTGAATAGCGATTGATGAATATTGAATAGTCTCTGATCCGTTTGTGTCCGGTCGGTGAAAGAAAATGGGCAGGATTATTTTGACTCGCATTGGTCATTGATCTCCCGTTCTCTAATTTAAGGGGCGACGATGGTCGATTTGGATTATTGATTTTGGAGTAGGGAAGGAGTTTAGCTGTGGGTGTTGATACCTTTTATGCTATTATTATTAAGACATCCACAGCTTTACTACTACTACTTTTTTTTTATTAACCCGTACAGCCCCAGCGACGCGCCTGACGCGTCGGCGATGTATGTAACGCACAGCCCCAGAGACGCGCCTGGCGCGTCACCCTAATTGCGCCGACCGTAACCTCAGGTGTAGCCACTCAAGAGGGCTCAGATTTGTATGGGAACTGTGTACGTATCCCACGCAACCGTGCCGATGGTTGAAAACTCTCAAAGTCCACGTGCGTGCGCGCGAGCGCGCAATAACCTGTTTTTTTGGGATAATTGCCTTCAATTTTTTACTCTTATAAAATCCATTTTCGGGGGCTCTGTAGGACCATTTTTTAAGCTTTTTGAGCGGTTTTTCGTGGTTTTTCCTTCATTCCTAACCCATTCGCTATTGTTTCTGGAATAAAACCATTTTTTGAAAACCGGCCGGGTTCTGGTGCGCAAACATTACAAAACTAGCCGGGGCTCCACGGGTTAAACCACTCAGTCTGTGCATCCCCTCTTTGGACCCTAGACTAGGTCAGAATAGTCATCAAAGCGCCTGACTTTGTTGTCATTCAGCTACTTCCTATTCCGGGGTAAGCACTCAGACTAATCATCGTGGATTACTACTACTACATTGATTTTTATTTAATATGTTTTCATACATTTCATGTTACTACTACTACCATCACCCCCTCCACCATCACCACCACCACTACCTTATATTTAATATTGTACACATACTAAATTTCACAAGCATCAGATACTACTATTCTACACTATGCAACTTCAATCCAGTCTTCTTCCAATGCGACCCTCTGCCACTGCTGCCTCGTAGTCTACTTCTGCCACCGTCACTGGTTGTGGTGCAGACCTTCTTGTTCCCCGCAGGCATAGTAGTGCTGATCTGAGCAGTGAGAAAGATAGACGGCATCTCATCCAGGCTACGACGTGGCTCCTAGGCTGTTGCTTCTTCTCTGCGATGATCTCTGCTAGCCTTGAATAGAAGCACTGGGCCCTGGGTCCCATCCCTCCTGATGTGGTGAAGACTAGTGGGGTAAAGCTGCCATGTTCGACTTGTAAGATCCTTTCTCCATATGTCCTGACCTTCTCTCGTTCGTTCCTCTTGTGTGCAGCCTCCAGAGACAGCTCGCTGTAGCTGTGGGCCATTGGGTCAAATACTCTTATGTCAAAGAACGCTCGCTACTACTACTACTACTACTACTACTACTACTACTACTACTACTACTACTACTACTATGCTACTACTAGTATTGCCGGTACTATAATATTGATTTTGAAGTAGGGGAAGGAGTTTAAGGGGAGATGGGTCGTTTTTCTAGACCCCCTTCTCCCTCATGTTTAGCCCCATTAGTTTTCAGATTTTAAGATGTTGGCCCCATTAGTTTGTCGACTTTAAGATCGTTCGCCCCATTTATTTGTCAATATTAAAACTTTTCGTGCTATTTAGGTGTCGAGTTTTTTCCTGGTGAACGATAGTAAGCCTGTAATTTTGGAAGAATCGGCCTTCGGCCGGGAAATTTTTCTACCGAAAAATGTACAAATTAATCTAGAAGGGGAATCTAATGGATGTGTTTTTAAGCTTGATGGAGGTCTAGGGAGGAAACTAGAAAATACATGAATATGTAAATAAATAGACCCCCATAAATAACCACTGTCCCCTTAATGGGAAAGTTTGAAAGATGAAATTTTAAGTTTACTTAAGATAACAATTCACAAAAGTAGACAAGTTACGCAGATAGAAAGAACCAAAATTACAAAGGTCTCATATCATTATGGAGAAAAAGACCCTAATAATAATATGGGTGGAATTTAATTAGTATAATTAAGATTGAAATGATATACACACAATAACAATATAAACCATAGATAATACAAGTACAAGGCTCTCGTATCATCATGGGTGCAATTTGAGGAGTATAATTAAGATTTAAATAGTATAATTAAGATTTAAATAGTATAATTAAGATTTAAATAGTATAAACACAATGATAAAAACAATTGATATTAAAGTTCAAAGGTCTTATATCATAATTACGAGTACAAAAAGGCCCCTATAATTAATGGTGAGAATTTAAAGAATATTATAAAGATCGAAATGCTATAAACACAAATATATAATTACTAGATATTAAATTACAAAGGTTTCGTATCATCATTATGGGTACAAAAAGGCCCCTATAATTAATGAGTGGGAGTGTTTGAGGGGGTAGGGTATATGAACAGTGTGCATGTGTCGGGAATCTGGCCAATCAGGGCAGAAGCCGTACTGCGGGTCACTGCTCATTGGTTGATTGCCCTGGACGCCCCGAGAAGAGAGGGGAAGGGGGGGAGTAGAGGGGAGGTGGAGGAGAGGAGGAAAGGGGGGGGGGGGAACTGGGAGAATAGAGGGGAGGGAGGAGGATGGAGGGAGAGACAGAGAGAGAGAGAGAGAGAGAGAAAGAGCGCTAATACATACTAACGTGAAAGTAGGAGATATAGGTTGTATACTAGAGATAGATAGATAGATATATATATATATATATATATATATATATATATATATATATATATATAGATATATAGATAGATAGATAGATAAAATGTGAGTTAGTAAGTTTGAGAGTATGGGTGCTGATGTTACAATCGATGCTATACTGTACAGTATATATATATATATATATATATATATATATATATATATATATATATATATATATATATATATATATATATATATATATATATAGAAAGAGAGAGAGTTTCGGTAGAGGAAGACAGGTAATAATTCAAATAGTTCAAATAGTTGGTGCCGCTAGAGGAGCGGCGAACACATCCAAAGGTATCCAAAGGTAAGGTAAAGGTTAAGAGAAACGATGCAAGTAGATAATACTATTATAATATATTGTTTACATGCATGTATGATACTAATTGCATATATTGAGGTCAGAAAGTTGAGTAGACTGAATATATGAAATATTTAACCGCAAGTAACGTATACTGTAGATATTATAGTATTATCAAAGTACGTGTATGAATTAATGTACAGTCTCGGTCACAAATACTGATGCATTTAGAACCCTGGAACTGAACAAGAAAACTATCGAAACACAAATATCACCTAAAGAAATATTAAGATTAGACTCAGCCCGAAACAGCTTCACACATATAGATACCGGTACCACTAATGATTATATTCAATGGTAAAAAGTATTAATGCGATTGAATTGCGTATAGTTTATGTGTGCAATTTTATGTAATTAGATGTATTCGGTTCATTAATAGGTACTCTCGTTTTCACCACGTCCAAGATTAATTACTTTTTTTTTCTTCATATCCGCGTATTCTCCATATTTACTTTATTAATTAAGGTTCCACGCCCCTTTTTTCATTACTGTGGCTTCCATTAGTTTAGTGCATGTTACATATATGTGTGTGTGCATGGTAGTACATTGTTACGGGGCGTAGTGTGGGGCTTATGATGAATTACATATGTACATGGGGGGGGGGGGGAGTTATTGCATGTTACTTTATAATGCGCATGATAGTACATTGTTATATAGTGTAGTGTTGGTTTTATGATGAATTATATATATATATATATATATATATATATATATATATATATATATACAGAAGAGAGAGTGTGTGTGTGTGTGTGTGTTTGCCATTGTGTGTGCTTGTATGTAAATATGTGTGTTGGTCTGCTTGTGGATGTGTAAATAAGTATATATGTGTATATATGTATATTAATAAAAGTATATGTGCATCAACGTGTATACCCAAGCTACACACCCGAACCCGGCCCCAAAACCCGCGAACAGGAGGCGTTAAAATAGCGCCAAAAGAGAGTAATATTGCCGTGCATGGCTTATTCCGGTTTTCCATTACTTTGATCACCCTCACTGCTCGGGAAGAGGGGGAAAAATAATGATAATAAAAATGGTGCTGTGGATATTTTGAGATGGTGTGTTTACCTGTGTGTGTGTGTGTGTGTGTGTGTGTGTGTGTGTGTGTGTGTGTGTGTGTGTGTGTGTGTGTGTGTGTGTGTGTGTGTGTGTGTGTGTGTTATTACTTTCTATTAATAGGGATTAGTATCTAACTGTGAGTTTATCTACTTTCTATCTCTGTGGTATTAGGCCCGCAACATTAGGAAATACAAATAGAAGCCCTTTGTTTTCCTTCCCACCCAGTTTATCCTCTCATCAATAGAAGCCCTTTTTTTTCCTTCCCACCCAGTTTATCCTCTCATCAATAGAAGCCCTTTGTTTTCCTTCCCACCCAGTTTATCCTCTCGTCAATATGAATGAGTCACGTCTTTGTTTGTTTGATCTCAGTGGATTAAAACGCATAGAGATTGAACGATGTATATTTTATTTCCTTCCTAAGCCATCAGTGTTATAGCCTACAGTAGAACACTCCAAGCTCTGTATCCAAGCACTTCAATATAGTTTAGTAAGTTTAATATTTGTAAGAGTGACAAGGCTAGCGAGAATATGCAACAACACAACACATACATAACAGCTACAGTAATTATAAACACAACAGTAATATCAGCAAGAACAATAAGGCATCACAAATACAGCGTCCATTACAACTACATTAATAATAGCCACAGCAATAGTATCAGCAAGGACAATAAGGCATCACAACTACAATATAAACAAATACAGCGTCCATAACAACTACAGTAATGATAGCAACACTACAATAATAACAATGAAATATTACAACTATGATCAACACAAGTGCATCAACAAAAACAAGAACAAGAAAGCCGGCAATAGCAAAAAAAGGAAAGTGAAAATACCAGAATCAACAATAACAACAAATGCAGTAACAATAACAACAATAATAACAACAACAACAATAACAACAACAACAACTACGACAGCTGCAGTGCTAACAAATAATACAGTAATAACAAAAACATGCTCATTGTAACAACAACAATCACCTACAAATTCAGTAATGATTCATGCAACAGGTAGCCCGGGTGACCTGTAGTGAAATTGGTAGAGCGCTTGATTTCTAACCGGGAGGACCGAGTTCGATTCTCGGCAGGTGGAGATGTTTGGGCAATCTCCTCACACCCCTTGCCTCTGTTTCACCTGACAGTAAAATAGGTCTGTGGCTAATCCCTTCTCATTGAACTCTGCCTATGAAAATAAGCCTGTGGTAGGGTAAAAAGGGCCAAGTTCCCTCATCACTTAATTTAAAAAAAAAAAAAAAAAAAAAAACACACACACACACACACACACACACACACACACACACACACACACACACACACACACACAGGTAGCCCTTTATAATCAAGATCAACATAAGTGGCATAATCTTCATAAATGTCACCATCTATCATCAAACAATAAGAGCATCTATAACTATAAGGGCACTTGGTAGAGCGCATCACTCCTCCAGCGCTGGCTAGTTCATAAATATCGTAAACCTAAATTTTCTTCTGTATCTGGGTTCTAGGATATGGTCCGGATCACCTCCTAAATTGAATCACTTCTTGGTGCATTGCTTATCTGCCCACCAAATTTCGTGTATATCGGTTCATAGTGCATATCCTATCTGCTCACCAAATTTCGTGAAAATCGGTTCGTAACTTTGTGAAATATCTTGTTTACAGACAGACTGATAAACGGAGGTGTAATAAAAACTGCAACAACAACATTAATAATTTAAACTGAATAACTTCTCCCAGGAACAGTAATAACAAGAACAATACAAGGAAAGTAACCGGATCATGGAAGAGCCTTGTTATTATACTCGTGTGTTATTGTTCGCAGTCCTTTGTATTCCTTTGTATTCCTTTGTATTCCTTTGTGTAACAACTTCGACACAAACACCAGCAACAACAACAACACCTATACCGTCTACAGTCAGACACACAAGTAATAACAACGACACCACTTATTCCGTCAACAAAAGCACCAGTAACAACAACAACAACAACAAAACACCAGCAACAACAACAACACAAACACCAGCAACAACAACAACAACACCTATACCGTCTACAGTCAGACACACAAGTAATAACAACGACACCACTTATTCCGTCAACAAAAGCACCAGTAACAGCAACAACAACAACAAAACACCAGCAACAACAACAACACAAACACCAGCAACAACAACAACACCTATACCGTCTACAGTCAGACACACAAGTAATAACAACGACACCACTTATTCCGTCAACAAAAGCACCAGTAACAGCAACAACAACAACAAAACACCAGCAACAACAACAACAAAACACCAGCAACAACAACAACAAAACACCAGCAACAACAACAACAACACAAACACTTATACCGTCAACAGAAACACAAGTAATACCAACAGCAACACTTGTTCCGTCAATAACAACAACATCAACAACAACAAAAACACTTACACCGTCAACAGAAACTCAGGCAACAAGAACAACAACAACAACAACAACAACAACAACAACAACAACACGTATTCTGTGGAGGTTATTAATAAGATCCTTATCTAGAAGGTGGATGGTAAAGGTTGTCCCAATTTATTCTGTGCCCGAGGCCAACTAAATTATCAAATATATATATGGATGAGATAAATTAATGTTATAGAGATACTTTATGTATAGAGAGAGAGAGAGGGGGGGGGGGGTAGTTATGCTTTAAACAACTGTGTGTGTTTTGAACATTAATGGTATATTTTCTTTCTGTTTCTTTATAACTCGCGCTCACTCTCTCGTTCGCGCTCTCTCTCTCTCTCTCTCTCTCTCTCTCTCTCTCTCTCTCTCTCTCTCGCACACACACACACACACACACACACATATTGTTTGAAAGTAATTCAAGGAAGATAGGAAAAGAAGAAATATACCTCCTGAGTTGACATTTTCGTAAAAGTGTGTGTGTGTGTGTGTGTGTGAGAGAGAGAGAGAGAGAGAGAGAGAGAGAGAGAGAGTGAGTGTGAGAGTGAGTGAGAGAGAGATACAGTGAGAAAAAGAAAATACAGCACGAAAATATGGCATTAATGTATAAAACACACACAGTTGTTTAAAACATGACTACCTACGCTCACAAACAACTAACCCCCTCCCCCCCCCCCAACAAACAAACAAACAAACAAGCCCACCCAGAACCATCACCATCACCTGGACAAAAACACAGGCACGCTCACAAACACAAGATAAAACACAGACACAAGCGAGATTTGCAAGGCGACTCAAAAAGGCCTATATCCCGCCATGTTGATCAGCTTTAGAGGGAGTTTTGTTTCGTAAATGAGAGCTGGTGCAATGATACAGAGAGAGAGAGAGAGAGAGAAAGAGAGAGAGAGAGAAAGAGAGAGAGAGAGAGAGAGAGAGAGAGAGAGAAAGTGAGATTTTCGAACCCCCCCCCTCCCCCCCATTGTAAATAGAAATATGAATTTGGATAGATAATTTACAGCATAGTCATGATTTACAGCATAGTCATGATTTATATACAGTATATTAATCTTATAATGTCCAGAATGAGGACAATTCTGTGTTACACTTTGCAGAATTGCTCATCTTCTTGTTTATATGTTTTGGTCTCAGTGGAGCTTCAACAACAACACCACTTATTCCGTCAACAAAAGCACCAGCAACAACAACAATGACAACAACAACACAAACAACAACAACAACAACAACTACCTTTCTGTCACACTAGATGACGACACCTTATTTATACACGTCACTTGATTTACTAACTTGGTACACTGGGGTGACTCTTTTTGTCCCGATTACAACAGATTACCATAGCTAGATTTACCCTCAGTTTGCCAATTGACCACTTGCGAGTTTCAGGCTATAAGGAAGTTGGAATTGTAAACTTCGATATATAGTAGATTTACAAGCTAAAATACGGTTGTAGCACATATATGAATATATAAAATCATAGCCAGTAATACGGTTGTAGCACATCATAATATACTTTTGTGTGTATCTGCTAAATATCGATGTTTACAGCTCCAACTTCCTTATTTCAGGATCAAACATTCATCATCAGTAACGGAAACTACTAAGCCCCTGCAGAGTATGGAAAGGTTATAGAATCATGTTGATATACGTTGTTGAAGGTTATAGAATCATGTTGATATACGTTGTTGAATCACACACACACGTTGTTGAAGGACAGAATCATGTTGATACACACACAAACACACATATACGTTGTTGACAGGTTATAGAATCATGTTGATATACACAAACACACACACACATACACACGGTTATAGAATCATGTTGATATACACACACACAGAATCATGTTGATATACGTTGTTGAAGGTTATAGAATCATGTTGATATACGTTGTTGAAGGTTATACATCACACTACACACACACACACACACATCACACACACGTTGTTGAAGGTTACACACACACATCACACACACACACAGGTTATAGAACAATATACGTTGTGAAGGTTATAGAATCACACACACACACATAGAATCATGTTGATATACACACACACACACACACACACACACACACAGGTTACAGAATCATGTTGATATACACACACATAGAATCATGTTGATATACGTTGTTGAAGGTTATAGAATCATGTTGATATACGTTGTTGAAGGTTATAGAATCATGTTGATATACAGGTTATCGACACACACACACACACACACACACACACACACACACATACACACACACACACACACACACACACACACACACACACATACACACACACACACACACACACACACAACACACACATACACACACACACACACACACACACACACACACACACATACACACACACATACACACACACACACACACACATACACACACACACACACACATACACTTTGATTCATTTAAACTCCGCCTAGACAAATATCTCGCATCAAACCCGCGACTGATTGCGTTTGTAAATGAATAACTTTATTTTATCCCCCCCTCAGTTACTAACCCATCTGTCCCCTACTAACTTCCAAATCCTGCCACGGACATTAGTTCCAGGGCAGTAGTTCCCTT
This sequence comes from Paralithodes platypus, assembly GCA_032716605.1. Taxonomy (NCBI): domain Eukaryota; kingdom Metazoa; phylum Arthropoda; class Malacostraca; order Decapoda; family Lithodidae; genus Paralithodes; species Paralithodes platypus. Next base: position 39,727,064 of record CM064545.1, on the reverse strand, counting down.
TCCAATGTTCCCTTACCCACTCTAAACCACTGTTTGGACACTTGATCCTCAGTGTTTTGGAGGACAAGCAACCTAGAAGGGTCACTAGATCTGTTGTTGCTTGATTTCCTTTGTACTCCTTTGTACTCCTTTGTACTTTCATTTAATCTCTCAATTTCTTATTTTCTCACACAGATACACAATAATACACACATAGCCCCACACACACACATGCAGACATATACACACACAATACACACTCTCACACTCACTAACGCACACATACAGACACGAGATCTTTAAAGTAAAAATAGTGGAAAAAGAGTGAAAGAGCGAGAAAGATAGATGAGGGGATTTAAAAGATTGAAAATAGCTTTCTGTGTGTGTACGTGTGTGTTTGGGTGTCTGTGTGCGTGCGTGTGTGTGTGTATGCTTGTGTGGGTGTGGGTGAGTGGTTTTGTACGTGTGCGTTTGTAGATGATTGTGTTCTTGTATATATGTACGTGTGTATGTGCGTGTATGAGCATATGGGTGAGTTGTTATGGGGGTGTATGTGTGTGTGAGTGTGTTTGTGTGTGTTTTGAGCATAGATTAAAGGTGATTGTGTCTATGTGTTAGTTTAACGTTTGTATTAATTAATGTAAGTTATATAAAATTACAGTATATACAGTACCTTGGTGTTGATATTAAAGCTTACGCAACATTTTATCTGTTATATTTATCGTTCTATATACCTTATTTTCCTGTCTATCTTTCAATGTTCTTGTACTAGGTTTTATAATGCCTTTATGTTAAGTTTTCTTCATATTTCTTTTAGCGTTTAATAAATCCAAATATTTGTCAATCGATTTCAATTTAGTTTTCTGTCACTGTCTCTCGTTTCTTTATATGTTACGTTTTAGCTTAGGCACAAGTCTTATCTATTTACATTCAAATTTGCTATGCTTATATATCAATCTAAGTAGTTACCAGGTATCAGATTAAAAATATACCAAAGAAAAGGCTGTTGTTCGACTAAGGCTACATCCATGGTTACGTTATTTTAAAGTGTGTAGCTTAAAACCCGGAACCTTAAAACACGAATACATAATCCAAATCCAAAAATTGTAGACTGATAAATGATTGCAAATATCAGACTCTGGTGCAGGTTATCGGATACAGGTGCCCGTGTGGGTGTGTGTGTGCGTGTGCGTGCGTGCGTGTGTGCGTGCGTGCGTGCGTGTGTGCGTGTACATTTCTGCATGTGTCTCATTCTATTTTATCATATATTCCAGTACATGGTCTGACCATTTCTTCCCCTTGCTAACCACTTCTGCCTGCATGTAATCCTTTTTTCCTGTGCATGTCTTTCTTGTATAGCCTATACATTTTAGCTTTTAAAGGGGTAGTGCTTTGTTTTTGGTCTATGTATTTATATATTTATATAGTTTTTAGTTTCTACGCCTAGACCTCCACCAAGCTTAAAAAAACGCCCCCTAGACCCCCTTTCAAGATAGATTTGTACAATTACAGGCTCGCTATCGCACGCCAGGAAAAATATCAACACCTAAATGACACGAAAGATCGTAATATTGAAGAATAAAATGGGGCCAAAGGTCTCAAAATCGCCAAACTAGTGAAACGAACGTTTTAAAATCTCAAAAACCGAGAATGGGATTCAGAAAAAGCGACTACCTCCCCTTAATTCACTATACCTTCCCCTGGCCACCACCCCAGATATCTCTTACCCTCTCTCACGTTCGTACCTTAAGCTCATTTAATTACATCTAGTTCTATCTTTTTATATACATTTATAGGTGCATTTTTTGTTATCTTATACGTATCTTTTATCTATGTTTTCTGTTTACATAATTATACTGCATATATCTTGTTATAGTTATTATATCCTCAGTAATCATATTTTAACGTTCATATCTTCCTTTTAACACGAATGTATCTATAAATTATTACCTTTAATCATTTATGCATCTATTTATTTGTATGTGGATTGATCTTGTTCACCTACTTTCCTTGCTGGTATGAATATTAATTTTTCTATCTTCACTTATTTATTTGACTTGCATAATTTGTCCTATTTATTTATATATATATATGTTTTATTTAACCATGCTGTGGGCAGGTCTCTTTCACCCTCTCTCACGTTCTTACCTCTAGCTGATTTAATTAAAGCCCAACAGGTGGGTAGTCTCTCTCTCTCTCTCTCTCTCTCTCTCTCTCTCTCTCTCTCTCTCTCTCTCTCTCTCTCTCTCTCTCTCTCTCTCTCTCTCTCTCTCTCTCTCTCTCTCTCTCTCTCTCTCATATTTGAATCGTTTTTGCATTTATGTGTATGTTGTAATTTATGTGTCTAAGTGAGTGTATTATCTATTTACATGTAGAAAAATATGTGAGTATACCTTTATTTATATTAATATATTTATGTGTACGTGCTTATATGTGTAGTTTTCGTGTGTGTGTGTGTGTGTGTGCGTATGTATGTGTGTGTGTGTGTGTGTCTGTCAATAGCTTTCACTCCTTCCTCTCTGTTAATTCCTTTTCATCTTACCCTCTCCCTCTTCTCGCTCTCTCTCTCTCTCTCTCTCTCTCTCTCTCTCTCTCTCTCTCTCTCTCTCTCTCTCTCTCTCTCTCTCTCTCTCTGTTCGTGTGTGTGTTTGTGTGTTTAAGCTGTTCTGTATATGTCTCTTTATCGATCGACAATAACTTAATGCACACCCAATTTATATGTTCGAATAAACCTGTGTGTGTGTGTGTGTGTGTGTGTGTGTGTGTGTGATTGTTTAGTAGTGTATATACAGGCACGTGTGTATGGGTATGTCTTATTATATTGTATAGGCCTAGTTGAGTATATATTTTGTTATTCTTGTTTACTTTTAGAGATGTCTTTCAGTCATTTATAGGCATCATTTTACCATCACTAACCTGAGAATAAACAAAAAACACTACTACCACTAATGACACCACTCCCACCACTATCATCACCACTGCCACCACTATTGCCACCACTATCACCTCCATTACTACCACTACCATCACTAAGACCACTATCATCACCATTGCTACCACTACAACTATCAATCCTAACACTACTATTAACACCACTGTCATTATATAACTTTCACCGCCACTGCTATCATAACACTCACACTTATCACCACCACCTCCACCTCCAATATTTACAACACCATCACTCACACCACTACTACCACTATCACCACCAATAGCAACAACACAATAATCTAATTATTATTGCCACCACACTCACTATCACTGTCACCACTACCATCATTACTATCACCACCAATACTATAATCATCCCCACTAACACAATCACTACCACTCGCACTATCACCACCACCACCACCACGACCAATACCAACAATAACACAATAATATAACCATAATTACCACCACACTCACTATCACCGCTACCATCATTATTATCACTACCACCACTTTCACCGCTACCACCATCACCACCATCACCACAACAAACATCCCTATCACTACCACCACACTCACTATCACCGCTACCATCATTATTATCACCACCATCACTTTCACCGCTACCACCATCACCACCACCACCATATCTACCATCAACACCACCGCCACAGCTATCCTTATCACTACCATCACTACCACCACTTTCACCGCTACCACCATCACCACCATCACCACCAACAACAACAATAACACCACCACCATCTCTACCATCACCACCACCGCCACAGCTATCCCTATCACTACCATCACTACCACCACTATCACTACCACCACAACCACCATCACCTCTAATATCACCACACCGGAAACAGCTGGTAGTAGAAGATATTACTCTACCCCCCCACCCTCCCCCATGACCCCCACACATAAGCTGGGTCAGCGATACGTGTTAGGGGTCAGGTCACTCGGAAATGGGAGAGAGAGAGAGAGTGAGAGTGTGTGAGAGAGAGAGAGGGAGAGGGAGGTAGAGAGAGAGAGAGTGAGAGTGAGTCAGAGTGAGAGTGAGTGCGAGAAAGTTACATATAGTTACATAGATACATAGAATGCAGCCTATGCGGTCCCTACTAGGCAGGCCGGACTTAATGCTACCATAGAATTTGCTACAAAGTGGAAGGTAAGGATAGCAAAGCAGAAGGCTCTCTCCCCACTCAGAGAGAGTGTGTGGGAAAGGGAGTGGGTGCAAGAGGGTGAGAGCGATAGAGAGACAAAATTAGAGAGAGAGAGAGAGAGAGAGAGAGAGAGAGAGAGAGAGAGAGAGATGGTGACCTGGCCGAATGATAAAAAACAAAATGAAGTAGACTTATTGGCCTTCCCCAAATATATCACAACGATGAGAGTGGGAGAAGGACAGATATGGCCAGAGAGAGAGAGAGAGAGAGAGAGAGAGAGAGAGAGAGAGAGAGTGAGTGAGTGAGTGAGTGAGTGAAAGACAGACAAAGTAAGAGAGAAAATGGGAGTGAATGTGGGAGAGGGGAATGGGTGGAAGAGTGTGTGAGCGAGAGAGAAACTGAAAGATAAACAAAGAGAGAGAGAGAGAGAGTGTGTGTGTGTGTGTGTGAAAGACAACGTGAGAGAGTTCAAGTGAGTGTGGGAGAGGGAGTGGGTGAAAGAGAGAGTGTGCGTGTGTGTGTGTGTGTGAGAGAGAGAGAGAGAGACTAGATATACGAGAGCTGAGAGAGGTGAAATATAGGACAGTGATTGAATAATAAAAGTGTAATGAAATAGGCTTATTGGCTTTCTATAAATAATTCAGAGAGGGAGAGAGAGAGAGACTAACCTAGATGTACATAAAAAACACTGGCCACACAGACCTTGCGATCCAAACGAGGTGGTCGGGATTAAATTCTAGTTCAGTTAGCAGAACCCCAAATAAAGGAAAGGGGAAGAAAAGGATAGCACAGGGAAGAGAGAGAGAGAGAGAGTAGAGATATGAGAGCTAGTCGAATAATACAAATATATGAAGTAGAATTATTGACCATCTCCAGCTATATTACAGCCAAAAGAGAGAGAGAGAGAGAGAGAGAGAGAGAGAGAGAGAGGAAGGAGGTAGTGGTCGGCTAATAGGGACATTACTAAGAGAGAGAGAGAGAGAGAGAGCGCGCGAGAGCGAGAGGGAAAGAGAGCTTGTGAGCGAGTTAATAGAGACGTTACAAAAATAAGAGAGAGAGAGAGTGTGTGTGTGTGTGAGAGAGTGTGAGTGTGCCAGAGTTATTGAATATTAATGTTTCTGATAAAAAGTGGATATCATTATTTCCAAGAAGTACCAAGTAATAGTTAGTATCTCAAGTGTTTACGTATACATAATTATTATTATAGTCTGTTTATGTCCAGACGGCGGTAACTATATTCCCATAGCAACAGATACTTGATACTTAACCCCTTCTGTACCGGATACGTATTTTGGTTAACTATATTCTGGCTACTATTAGACGATTTATTGGCAGTTTTAAGGGGAGGTATTTAGTTTGTTCCCTAGACCTCCATCAAGCTTAAAATTACACCCCGTGGAGTCCCTTTCAAGATAAATTTGTACATTTTTCGGTAGAAAAATGTCTCGGCCGAAGGCCGGTTCCTCTTAAATTACAGGCTCGCTATCGCTCGCCAGGATAAAATTGACACCTGAATGGCACGAAAGGTCTTAATATGGGGTGAAAGTTCTTAAAATCGCTAAACTAATGGGGCAAACGTTTTATAATATCAAAAGCAATGGGGCTAAACATGAGGGAGAAATGGGTCAAGAAAAAAATCCCTCAAGTGGAGATCTCCCCTTAAAAGGTCCTCCAGCAATTAACAGGTTCGAACTATCTCTCTTAACCCTTTTAACTACCACAGATCATTCAACTATCTCACTTAACCCTTTTAACTACCACAGATCCTTCAACTATCTCTCTTAACCCTTTTCACTACCACAGATCATTAACAGGTTCGAACTATCTCTCTTAACCCTTTTCACTACCACAGATCCTTCTTAAACTGCACAAAATCCTCTAAATATAACAAGAATCATATAATCTATATTTGTATTCATTTCACCACAACACCAAACACCTCCAATGAAATTAATGAAAGCATAAACAAGACGTCGCTGGTACAGAAGGGGTTAAAGGCAAATATACAACTACAATATCCTTGCATCATATTATTGCAAAGTGTTACCATTGACAACATATTTCGCTACACAATTATTAATAGTTGAGTAATAAATAATAATGGAGACATCAATTTACCGCTAGCGAATGAAAAAAAAGGTCTATGGTATATAAGCTCTTCAACTTAACCTACTAGCCAATTATGCGAATGGCATTCATTATTATTATTATTATTATTATAGTATTATTATTATTAGTAGTAGTAGTAGTAGTAGTAGTAGTAGTAGTAGTAGTAGTTTTATTATTATTATTATTATTATTATTATTGTTTGTTTTACTGTTATATAACCCCCATTGTTTACCTCATCTAGTATTTTCCAAACTTGGAGGAGTAGGCCTCTCGTACTCTACGCGTTCCAAAGAAAAAATACTGAGCTTTTAAGGAGAGATGGGCCGGTTTTCTGGACCACTTTCTCCAGCATGTTTACCCCCATTAGTTTTCAAATTTTAAGATGTTTGATCCATTAGTTTTCAAATTTTAAGACCTTTTGTCCCATTTCTTTGTCAATATTAAGACCTTTCGTGCTATTTAGGTGTCGATTTGTTTTCCTAGTGAACGATAGTGAGCCCGAAAAATTTACAAATGAATCTAGAAGGGGGATCTAATGGATGTGTTTTTAAGTTTGATGGAAGTCAAGGGAAGAAACTAGAAA
>CM064545.1:39702783-39715283 GCA_032716605.1 Paralithodes platypus | reverse complement strand
TTTATTTAATCACTTCCGTCGTTACTAATTCATGCAGTTCTCTCTATCGTAGTCGGTTACTTAGATGCACTACTCACACTCACTCATTCATTCACTTACACTCACTTCTGCACTCACACATCCACTTCTTCACACACTCACTCTCACTCATTTATCTCTCACGCTACAGACACTCACTCTATCACTCTGAAAGGTTCACTTGTAGGAACTAGATACGGTAGCCTACTCACTTGATCACTTACTTACATAACTATAACTCACCCTCTCTCGCTCTCGCTATCGCTCTTCTCTCTCTCTCTCTCTTTCTCTCTCTCTCTCTCTCTCTCTCTCTCTCTCTCTCTCTCTCTCTCTCTCTCTCTCTCTCACACACACACACACACACACACACACACACACACACTACATATAACTAGTTTGTAGGAGAAGCACTGGGATATATGCTGGTGATATATGCAGGCAGACGGAATGTTGGAATGTATTTGTACTGTACTCATGGCTACAGGTAATTGTGTACGTGTGTGTGTGTGTGGGTGTGTACGAGTGTGTGCGTGAATGTGTGTGTGTGAATATGAGAGAGTATAAGTGTGAGAGTGAAAGCACCATTAATGAGGAGTACCTAGGTTCCCCACTCACCTTGACTGATGAGGACCTAACACATCTACAAAGAGAGGTGTCATCTCCTTCACTCACTCACTCACTCACACGGAATTAATGCCACATGAAATAAAACACGAGAGATAAATCACTAAAAATATATACCGGACCAGAAGGGTGGGGGGTTTGGAGATGCATAGAAAAATAGTATGGATGAATTGTGACCGTAGTTTCTTTTAATTACCAGTTGACTAATCAGATGAGTTAACCACTGCATAAGAAACTACCCTCGTAAATCAACCACGCGCATTCTATATCCATGTATAAGATCACGGAGAGGAACAGAACTTATGTGGCCGACTGTACCCTCACAACTCTCTTCTCCTTTGATACAAGAACACAACTACTATCATCATTAAAACTTGATCAAAGGATGCATATAAAGGCCTTGGTTAGGTGTGTAGGTGTGTCATGATTTTCCCCAATAGATATTTTGCCCAAGTTAAAACGATTGAGGTAGGCTACGATAATTGAGGGACTGGAATTACTGGCGGGTAGTGATATAAGTCAACCAGTAGTCTAAAAGAATATAAATATAACTAATGTATATATATATAGTATATATATATATATATAAATATATATATATATATATATATATATATATATACCGGTATATATATATATATATATATATATATATATATATATATATATATATATATATATATATATATACAGTATATATATATATAAATATATCAGACCGGGAGAGGGAAGGAGAGAGAGGGTGAGTCTAAATTAATATACACAAAATACTAAATAAATGATACAGAATAGAAAGGTCAATAAAGAATAAAGACATAACTAACCACAATATATATATATATACTGGTGGACTGAAAACCCGGTGCTTCGTTAATCCAACTTATTACGGAAGTTGTGTGCGGGACCCCCAGGCTAGAAAAGGGGGGGGGGGGGGGGGAGGGGGTGGGGGGGGGGGGGCCGGAGGGGGCTAGGGGGAGGGGGGGGGAGGCAGAGAGCAAGAGATAGACTAAAGGATGGACTGCTGGCTGAATGGAGAGAGAGAGAGAGAGAGAGAGAGAACGAGAGCGAGAGAGAGACTGTGATATCGTTGTTATGTGTGGGGCTGCAACGACCATTTGGGGGAGAGGAGAAATAAAAGTGATTGACAAAACGATGGATGTGTCAGTTGAATGAAGAGAGAGAGTGAGTGAAGTAAGAGAGAGAGAGAATGTGTGTATGTGAGTGTGTGTGTGTGTTATTGGGGATATTGAGAGCCATTTGGAAGGAAGGAAGTAGAGAGAGAGAGAGAGTGTGTGAGAGTGAGTGAGTGAAGTAAGAGAGAGAGAGAATGTGTGTATGTGTGTGTTATTGGGGATATTGAGAGCCATTTAGAAGGAAGGAAGGAAGTAGAGAGAGAGAGAGAGAGTGAGTGAGTGAAGTAAGAGAGAGAGAGAATGTGTGTGTGCGTGTGTTATTGGGAATATTGAGAGCCATTTAGAAGGAAGGAAGGAAGTAGAGAGAGAGAGAGAGAGAGAGATAATGTGTGTGTGTGTGTGTTATTGGGGATATTGAGAGCCATTTAGAAGGAAGGAAGGAAGTAGAGAGCGAGAGAGAGAGAGTGAGTGAGTGAAGTAAGAGAGAGAGAAAGAGATAATTTATGTGTGTGTGTGTGTTATTGGGAATATTGAGAGCCATTTGGAAGGAAGGAAGGAAGTAGAGAGAGAGAGAGATTGTGTGAGGGTGAGTGAGTGAAGCAAGAGAGAGAGAGAGAGAAACAAAAATGTGTGTGTGTGTGTGTGTGTTATTGGGGATATTGAGAGCCATTTAGAAGGAAGGAAGGAAGGAAGTATGAGAGAGAGAGAGAGAGAGAGAGAGAGAGAGAGAGAGAGTAGAGGTAGATATATAATAAACATACAATAAGTAAATACATAGAATGCTTTTTACCATAACAATCCTACATTACAATAGCCATTCATACTCCGCCAGTAACTGTTATGCCTCTACGTTTCGACCAGTTTTATGAAGCTTCGAAGCATTTTCATCCATTATACGCCTTATTTTTTTTGGTTCGAAGCATTTCATAATACTCTTTTTACAATGCGTATACCAGAAAATAATTTATAATAGTACAACTATAATAATGTACACATTATTAAGCTGTAAAATATGTGATTCAGTGGGAATTCTAGTGAGAGTAATTCAATTGTATATCGAATCATTTTGCCACGGGATATCTAGATGGCGCGGCATGTAGTTTCCTCTGTGTTTATGCATTACGTTGAGGAGTAATCCGAGCTCCTTATCTAGAAAATATATCAATAATTATGTTCGTGCAGCTCGTTAATTAAAGTTTGATCAGAATTAATCCTCGTAAAGTAATCAACCTGCATTTATATTTCCGATAACAATGTAAACTAACCCCTAATTGTTGTGATAAATGTGCTCGCTTGACTGTTTCTGGCTACAGCTACCCGAGGGTGGCAGTCAGTGGTGGAGGTTTGTTTACAGTGGATTATCAGCTGATTATTTTAGTGTATCTTGGATTTACTTCACGTTCTCTATACTGTACACCGTCTATTGTGGGTAAGTAGTGTTATGCTCTTGTGTAATGTTTTGTGCTCATTTTGGAATACAGTAACACTTATATAGAGTATTTTCCAGTGCATTATTCGTGGTGTTATTGCTTTGTTCTTCGCTGGGCAGTGTAGGAAGGGATACTGTAGTCACTCCTGTATGTTTGTTTGTTTGTATATACAGATGGTATTTAGGATACCCACAACTAATCGTCAGTGTTACCCACACTGAAGAAAGGGGAAATGTGTGAGAGAGAGAGAGAGAGAGAGAGAGGGGCATGTTTGACTGGAATATAATCAGTGATAAAAAATATGAGTATAAAACAAAGAGGTTTATGTAAATGTTAGATGAAGAGAATGATGAATTGTAGATGATATATTAATTGCATATATTACACACACACACACACACACACACACACACACACACACACACACACACACACACACACACAGTAAAGGTCAAACACAATATAGAGTATACATATATACTGTATATATTATATATATACATATATATATATATACATATATATATATATATATACATATATTCACTATAACCTTTGGAAACTTATAAACAGATACTGGTTGTCAACTGCTGGGAACTTCAGCCTCGGTTGGGTTGTCTAGGTGTGTGTAATTGTCTTTACTCAATATACCGGCAACAATAACAATAATAATAATAATAAGAACAACATCAACAAAACACCAATATTATAAATGAATGTGCTAGTGTATTTATTCAATTTACGTGCAACAACAACACTAATGTATAAAACTTCAATAACACCAATATCGATGTTCTTAATGCCGCGAATTAAAAAAAAATATGTATATAAAAAAAAAAAATAACATATAAATAACAAAAACAACAGTATTGATATTCTTGATAATTGTAATTGCATACAAACAAGTTTTAATATTTTCCATTGTTTACATAATTTTCCTCTTCAATTAGGGCCTATAGTCTGCTTCTTTTCAACTGACGGCAAATTGCAAAGTTCCCATCAAGATTTCTCAGTTATTTTGAAGACTGTTGAAATATGGTGGTAATTATATAAACTTGGTCTCAATACGATGCAGAGACATAGTAGTTTAATGTTTCCAATACGTATCGAGAAATTAACTGCTAAGGGATCCAATTTATCGTCAGCTGAAGAGAAAGAGTCTAGTTATCTATTGCCATGACATAATTTACATATTCTTAAGGTTGTGACTAGTTGTATTAACCCTTTGATTATTCTGGCTATCAGTAGACGATTGTATATAGTTTAGGAAGGATCTGTGGGGATTATGAGGGTAAAGACTATTTCAATTAACCCTCTGACTTCCACATACCCTTCCTAATCTGAATAAAATCGGCAAAATCGTCCAATAATAGCCAGAAAAATATATAAGAAATGCGTAGTCGGATCTTGAACGAGTTAAGAAAATATCCGGGTAGGATGAGGATGTAGTGAGCGGGCGTACCACCATCTTTCTTTACATTACGCGTAGTGGCGTCGGACCATTCCCATCATGTTCCCGTCTATTTTAACCTAACCTAACCTAACCTAACCTAGTATTCATGTAGTAATGACAGGGGGAAAATAGCAGAAAATATAGCGTCGAAATAGACGGGAACGTAAGTGCGACCGCGGCGATCGCACCATGTAAACAATGACGACCGTACGCCCGAACTCTACATCCATCCCAAATATCCACGTATGTTAATAATAGTTGACTGGAATGGTCCACTGTAAATTCACCAAAATAACAACAACAGCAACAACAACATCAACGTCAATATCGAAAACATAGGCTTAAATAGTGTACAGTAGTCTAAAGCAAGAGATTATTGTATTATTATTGTATTATTGTATTATACACGAATAATAAAGGATAACACATGAATTGTTTGACAGAAAACGACGGGATAGTGATTATAAATTAAACCAACAGTAACAACAACAACATTCTAATCTAATTATGCTATATCACATTATATAAGAACGAGTTAGATAATTATCGACTAGCGCCACAGGAATAACAAAATAGGAACAACTTAATTATGTGAAGGGAAATGGATGGTTAAAGCATAGATAACTGGTAGAAAACTAGATACTGCAATAGTATTCATAGTATATAGATTGCATAATTATGTGTATTTATGTGTGTATATTTGTGTGTGTGTGTGTATTTGTGTGTGTGTGTGTGTGTGTGTGACAGAGAGAGAGAGAGAATAGAGTAAGAGAGTGGTAGTTATTGTGAATGTATGGTTTGTTAGGCTGAGAGAGAGAGAGAGAGAGATTACAACCAGTTCAAACAGACCAACATATTAGTGGACTATCAACAAAAAACAAATTACTATGTGGAAAAAATCTCACAACCTCCCCAGGGATAGACATAACAATAACAATCCTAACAACAACAACAACAATAATAAGAACAACATTAAGAACAACAACAACAAAAACAATCATCTATAATTACATCAACAACAACAACAAACCATCAATACAACAACAACACATCAATCTGCCATCTACATACATTATACGAACCAGAGAGGGCCAAGAATCACTACTCTTTACCATAATCGTTCAACAACATAAAAAAACGTCTGATAATCGATATGTTAACTTAATCTAGATCAGTATGCCCCTTCTTACAGCCTCCATTCTCGGTTTTCTTTGATTTACGTTCCTCTTTATTTTCGCTTTCTTATGGGGCTCATTATTGTATGTTCCGTTTTCTTTATATTTTATTTTATTCTATTTACATGTTCTGCCTTCGCGTTCTGCATTTGTTATAACAAGTAGTTTTCTTTGGCTTCTTCACTGCTATTATTTACCCCCCCCCCCCCTGAGAGAGAGAGAGAGAGAGAGAGAGAGAGAGAGAGAGCGAGAGAGAGAGAGAATATCATAATTGCTGTACTTACTGTATTTGCCTTGCTTCTGTGGTGGGTGAATTACTAGCCTGGTACACAGGGACTAATGCCTATAATGATCAAGGTTACCACAGCTTACCTTTCCAGATCGTACACGTCCCAAATAACCACCTATTCTCGTTTCTTGACCCATTCAGTACCGATAATGTTCTCATCACATTCTAGACGTTTTTATTCAGCTTAGGAAGTACATCTAGCTTTTTAAATTGCTACAGCCTACCTTAATCCTTTTAGCTATCATACATCCTTCTCAAGCTACATGAAATTGTCTAAATTTAACTAAAACCAATTAATAAAACTCGTCACTGGTACTGAAAGGGTTATTTACCGGTAACATCAGCTAAACAGGCGGGACGGGAGTGCTTGTCCGTCTCGTCCTCCTTGGGAATCGAACACTTGTTCTCAGGTGTGTGAGCCGAGCGCGCTAACCAATGTACACTCGGATGCCATAGTCTCTAGCCCACTCCTAAGAATTCGTGGACCCCATACGTGTTGCTATATAACTATCGTGTTTAATATTCGTGGACCCCATACGTGTTTCTATATAACTATCGTGATTAATATTCGTGGACCCCCTACGTGTTTCTATATAACTATCGTGATTAATATTCGTGGACCCCATACGTGTTTCTATATAACTATCGTGTTTAATATTCGTGGACCCCATACGTGTTTCTATATAACTATCGTGTTTAATATTCGTGGACCCCATACGTGTTTCTATATAACTATCGTGATTAATATTCGTGGACCCCATACGTGTTTCTATATAACTATCGTGATTAATATTCGTGGACCCCATACGTGTTTCTATATAACTATCGTGATTAATATTTTTAATAGAACTTGCTTTTCAATAAATTGTACCGGTATAGGCTATATAGATTTGTAGTTGACGTATAGAAAATCATAGTATCAAAATTCTCGTCCCTTCGTGTGGCAGTGGTAGGGCTATGGAGGGTGGGGGAAGGGGGTTCTAACGAGGACCAGTAGGCATCCCAGCTGACTTAAGTGACGTCATTGTGGCCTTTTCCGATTTTTATGTTGAGGTGTTTTTGTGATATCGGATTTCTGTAATGTGGAGGAGGTGATCGATTGGGTGGGATTGTTGGGGGATGGGAAAAGTTGGGATTCGCTGGGTGGTTGGGGATTGCGTATCCAAGTGTTTGAGATTGTGGGTGTGTGGGATAGTTACTGTGTGAGGGGATGGAATTTGTTTGTGAGGAATATGTTGTGGGTGGGGATGGGGACTGGATGTCTAGGGTTGAGATTGATTGTTGAGGTGAGTAGGAGTTGTGTAGGAAAAGCATTGTGGGTGAGGTGGTTTAAGGGGTATTGTGTATGTGGGTGACGATTATGTGTGAGGGTTGGGATGAGGATTGTGATTGTCGGCGATGGGGATGGGGATTCTGTTGTGTGAAGGATTCATACTTACAATGGCGACAGTGTATATATGTGTGTGTGTGTGTGTGACGATACGAGAGACGAAATTTTGTGTTCATGTGATTAGAGTTTAGGATCTATGTACCGTCAGGTATGTGTGTGTGAGTATGTGTACAACTTGCTCTTGTGTGTGTGTGTGTATGTGTATTGTGGTATATCAGTGTTTGTATAGTTTGAGATCGGTGTGTTTATGTGTAATACTTGCGATTGTGTGTGTGTATGTGTGTGTTAGGGTATGGATCGAGTATTTTGGTGTGTGTTTGTGTGTGTATTTACCTATTTGTATTTACCTATTTGTAGTATACAGGAGTTGAGCTTTTTAGGCTCGTATTGTCCCGCTTCCTGAGTTACAATTATCTAACTTTGCCTTAAAAATATGAATGTTTTTGGCACACACCACTTCCTCTTCCAACTGATTCTATTTACTTATACTTCTGTAAGGGAAACTATACTTTCTCACATCTTCCTTTCATTAGTTTATATCTATGCCCCCTAGTTCTACCATTATCTTTCACAATATAACCCTTCTTGTCCGCCTTTTCGAGTCCTCTCACACATTTGTACATCATAATCATATCGCCTCTCTCCCTCCTATCCATTAGAGATGGTAAATCTAATTTCTTTAATCTCTCCTCATATGGTAATTCTCTCAGTTCTGGTATCATCCTAGTTGCAGCTCTCTGAACCTTCTCCAGCTTCTTTATATGCTTTTTTAGATGTGGTGCCCACACCACTGCCGCATACTCCAGTCTTGGTCTCACCAATGTTTTTATTATTTTATCCAGCATCTCCTCATTTATATAGTTAAAGGCTATTTTTATTCTGTTTAGCAGCCCATATGTTTCTCCCACTATCTTATTAATATGATTCTCAGGTGAAAGATCACCCCTAACAGTTATCCCTAAGTCCTTTTCTTTCTCTGATGGGTTAATAGTGTTTTCTCCTAACTTATATTCCATATGAGGCCTTCTTTTACTTACTCCCATTTCCACTACATGACATTTATTTGTGTTGAATTCCATTTTCCACTTCTTGCTCCATTGATCTATCCTATCCAAATCCCTCTGTAATTCCCTACCACTGTTTTCATCTTCTATACGCTTCATGATCTTGGCATCATCTGCAAACATATTCATATATGCATTTATATCCTTTGGCATGTCGTTAATGTATATTAGAAACATTATGGGAGCCAGCACCGCTCCCTGCGGAACTCCACTTGTTACACTTGTGTGTATGTGTGTGTGTGTGTGTGTGTGTGTGTGTGTGTATGTGCGTAAAGGTATATATGATAGCCTATGTGTATGCGTGTGTAAAATGGTTGGCCGTGTAGAAAATATCGTAACGGTAATGGATGGCTGGGAGAGTTTTATGTCTGTCTGTCTGTCTGCCTGTCTGTCTATTGCTTGGCTGTCTGTCTGTATGGCTGTCTGTCTATTGTGTGTCTGTTAACGGTAATGGATGGCTGGGAGAGTTTTATGCCTGTCTGTCTGTCTGCCTGTCTGTCTCTATTGCTTGGCTGTCTATTTGTCTGTCTGCCTGTCTCTCTGTTTGTGTATTTTTGTTTGTGTATTGTTTGTGTCTGGTTGTCTATATTGCTTGTTTGCCTGTCTGCCCGTCTGTCTGTTGTGTGTCTCTATAGCTTGCCTGTCTATTTGTCTTACCGTCTGTCTCTCTGTTGTTTGTGTATTTTTGTTTGTCTATTGTTTGTGTCTGGTTGTCTATATTGCGTGTCTGTCTGTCTTTCTGTTGCATGTCTCTATTGCTTGTCTGTTTGTCTGTCTTACCGTCTGTCTGTTTGTCTATTGTTTTTCTATCTGCCTGTTATGGGGGGTCACCGTTTTTTTTAATCTTTCTCTCCTTTTCTCTCTTTCCCTGGCTTATATCCATTCGGCCCCATTCAGCCAACTGTCTTAAGACGTTTATCCCCATCCAGGTGTCGAATTCATATTGGCGAGATATAGCGAGCCAGCATTGTATGGAGAAATCCGGCTTCGCCGGAGAAATTTTTCTATCGAAAAATGTACAAATTTAGCTTACTGTCAAAACAAAAATATATATATGCTGGCTCGCTCCCGCTCGCCAGGAAAATATTGACACCTGGATGGGGGTAAACGTTTTAAAACAAACAGTAGGCTGAATGGGGCCGAATGAATACAAGCCAAAGAGAGAGGGAGAGAAAGAGAAAAAAATGCGAGGTGGGCTCCCTTAACGGCATTGAATGGCTGGGATCGTTTTAGATGTCTGCCTTACTATCTGTCTGCCTGTCTGTCTGTCTCTGTTGCTTGTCTGTCTGTCTGTCTTACCGTCTGTTTGTCTGTCTAAACATATAATTGTTAAACTAATGAGGCAATGCTCTTTAAAATGGGATAACTACAGTCGGTTCCATTTCAGCTGACACCAAATTGAATCCCTTACCCAACTGGTTGTTCTATACTCTATGGAATAATCGGAATGTATTAAGGGGAGGTTGTTAGTTTGGTCTCTAGATATCCACCAAGCTTAAGATTACACCTCCTTGAGCCCCTTTCAAGATAAATTTGTACATTTTTCGGTAGAAAAATGTCCCGGCTGAAAGCCGGTTCCTCTTAAATTACAGGCTCGCCAGGATAAAATCGACACCTAAATGGCATGAAAGGTCTTAAAATTGACAGAAATGGGTCGAAAGTTCTTAAAATCGCCAAACTAAAGGGGGCGAGCGTCTTAAAATCTAAAAAGCAATGGGGCTAAACATGAGAGAGAAAGGGGTCCAGAAAAAAATCCCTCCATTGGAAATCTCGCCTTAAGTCTCCTAACTACCGAGTTTTCTTAATTAACACCACACTCCGTTTTCAAAACGTTCGTAAAAGAGGAGTAATTGAGGTAAGGATGTTGTGATTTAGTGTCGGATGATATGAAACTGAGTATAGTGTAAAGCCGGTATCACACGAGCGCTTTTTCCCTCAACATTTTCTCCTTAACACTGGTCTGGCAGCTTATGAGGTCAGCATTTATAATCTTTCAGTCACCTAAATTCGTCTATCATCAGTCTAGTTTCCGATACCAGTGCCAAATATTCCACAAATGTTGCCAGAATTTTTTTGATAATGTTGATCATCGAATGTTGACTATAAAAGCTCTCGTGTGATACCGGCTTAAGTGTACGGTAATGCAATTGTAGGTGAAATTACTCCGTATATTACTTATAGTTAAAAAATAAATACAAATAAACTCCTGACTACTAACCCTCTGGACTGGAACTTCTGTATGAGCAATAAGCATACATAATGAGTGGCTTTAAAGAGTTCCCTGGTTGGTAATTATGCTGCCCCGCTCACAGTAACTAATACAATTATTGACAGGAATAGTGGCTGAAAGCAAATTTGAGATGTTGGGAGGTGTGTGTGTGTGTGTGTGTGTGTGTGTGTGTGTGTGTGTGTGTGTGTGTGTGTGTGTGTGTGTGTGTGTGTGTGTGTGTCGTAGAAAGAGACTGTATGAATGTAATTGTCTATTTTTGTTGTGTGTTTTTTTTTTTTTTTTTTTTTTTGGGGGGGGGGGGTCTGTTTGTCTGTGTACTTTGAGCTGGTATCACACGGAGGGGTCACAGAGGCAATTTTCCGACGGTTTTGGTTGCCAGTATCGGAGCTTGGTTGATTTGGTTTGTACTTATAGATGGACTTACACAAAGGGACAATTTCTTTTGGCAATTTTCGCCCTCCATTGTTGTATTGCAACTTTATGGGAGTATTTGGCGTTGATTTCTGAAACTAGATTGAGAGCAGAGTTTTGTTATGTGGTTAGTGTGCGGAATTTCGGTGTGAGTATCCTAGGTTCGAATCCTTGGAGTACCATATGTATTCACTAGTTTAATTGGTTTAATTAATTAGGTGTATTTTGTAAGTTAAGTGGTGGGTTGGTGATCATATGAATTTATGTAGTTAGTTATTTATTATTATTATTATTTATTGTTAACGGGGTGTGTATCGCAGCCAATATATCAGAGTAGAACATGTATTGGAGTAAATCATTTCTCACAATTCTCACTTTTTATCCTGGCAGTATATTCGCGTTTTCCTCTGACACAAATAGAGGTAAATTGATTGAACTGTTGATTTTCCTACCGTTGAACTCGGATTCTGAGCACACGACGGTAAAATTGGTCTCGTGACGCCGGCTTAAGGGGAGGTATTTAGTTTGTTCCCTACGTTTTCATCAAGCTTAAAATTACACCCCCTAGACCCCCTTTCAAGATAAATTTGTACATTTTTCGGTAGAAAAATGTCCCGGCCGGAGGCCGGTTGCTCCTAAATTACAGGCTCGCTATCGCTCGCCAGGAAAAAATCGACAGCTCAATGGCACGAAAAGTCTTAAAATTGACAGAAATGGGGCAAAATGTCTTAAAATGTCAAAACTACTAGGGCGAACGTCTTAAAATCTCAAAAGCAATGGGGCTAAACATGAGGGAGAAAGGGGTCCAGAAAAAAATCCCTCGAGTGGAAATCTCTCCTTAAGGGGGTGGGTTGGTAATTGTTCTGGTCCTCCTTCTTCCTCATGTTTTGCCCCTTAGTTTTCAGATTGTAAGACGTTTGGCCCATTAATTTGTCGAATTTAAGACGTTTCGCCCCATTTCTTTGTCAATATTAAGACTTTTCGTGTCATTTAGGTGTCGATTTTTTCCTGGCGAGCGATAGCCAACCTGTAATTTAAAAGGAACCGCTTCATCGGCCGGGACATTTTTCTATCGAAAAATGTACACATTCATATCGAACGAGGGTCTGGTCAGGTCTTTTTTAAGCTTAAGGGAGGTCTAGGGAGGAAACTAAAATAAATAATTAAAACAATACGTAAATGAGCCGATAAATAGGCCCATCCCCCCGTAATGTACTACATGCCTATTTCGAATTGGCTTTCACAAAATATTCCCTTTGGAACCCTTAATTCCGCTTAATGCC
>CM064545.1:39687783-39697783 GCA_032716605.1 Paralithodes platypus | reverse complement strand
AGATTGAAAGGGAAATATTTTTGTCAATGGATTTTAAATAATTGCTATTATGGTAGTCTGTTCTCCTCTATTGTATTTTTAATTTGTGTGCCACCTCGCCACTTCCATTCCACCCGGGCGAACAATAGTACTTTTGAGAACGTACAGTAGCCCACATAAATGTGTAGACCTTCCATCATATTATGCATGGATAGAAGTTTAGCATAGTGGAATTAGAAGTGTATTTTCTTATGCAGTTTTAAATTGATATGATCATTTAGCAGCAGTTGTATGGTATAGTATTCTTGTAAGTCAGAAATAATAATGCATGGATATAATTTTAGAATAATGGTATTAGAAGTGTTTTTATATTATGCAGTTGTAAATTAATGTTATCAATTAAGAGTTGTATAGTAAATTATGCTTGCAAATCAATCACACTATATTTAACTTCATTCATAAAATCACGTTATGGGTAGCAATTCCTGTGGGCGACTGTACGGTTGGCCAAATAAGTCGTGTCGCTGCTGTTATTACGTTTGTCTCGCTGTGTGCGGTATTAATGTCTGTCAGATGTTTAATAGGGTGTGTAAAGATAGGAACATGTTTGCATATCTCACTAGAAACGATGAATAATACTTAGATAGTGCTGCTACCAATTATTGATCGATATATACTTGGTGCCTCGACATCACTTATTTGAGCGACTGTACCAGACTTTATTACATTGCTATTGAGCTGCTCGTCAGTCAACAATTCCCAAACTTTGTCGAGAAGAAGGAGTTTGTTTGTTGGAATCCTGTTTGTCGTTATTAAGGGGAGATGGGCTGGTTTTGGTGGCCCCCTTCTCCCTCACGTTTAGCATATTTGTTTTCAGATGTTAAGACGTTCGTTCCATTAGTTTGTCGATTTTAAAACCTTTCGTCCCGTTTCTATATCACTATCAAGACCTTCCGTGCCATGTAGTTGTCGATTTTTCCTGGCGAGCGATAGCGAGCGTGTAATTTTAAACATTTTCTACCGAAATATGTACAAATTTATATTGAAAGGGGATCTAGGGGGTGTAATTTTAAGCTTGATGGAGGTCTAGGGAACAAACTAAAGTCATGAATATATTATGTGACCAAATGAACCCGATAAATTTAGAAGTCACGGCGGTTGACGTGAGAGAGAGAGAGAGAGAGAGAGAGAGAGAGAGAGGAGAGAGAGAGGGGGGGGGAGTTAGAGAGAGAATGTGTGTTTGTGTACGAGAGAGAGAGATAGAGTGTGTGTATGACTGTGAGAGAGAGAGAGAGAGAGAGAGAGAGAGAGAAGGAGAGAAATAGAATGAGTGGGTGTTTGTGAGAGAGAGAGAGAGAGAGAGAGAGTATGTGTGTGTGTGTGTGTGTGTATTTTTCTTGCTGGGGTGCTTTTTGCTTTCGCCTATTTTTGTTTCTCTTTTTTAATTATTACGTTTAGTTTCTTTATTTTGACTGCTTAATCTAGTTCTAGTTTTTGGCGTATTTGTACTGCAGTTGTTCGGGGTGTTTTATTTGTACTGCAGTTGTTCGGGGTGTTTTATTTGTACTGCAGTTGTTCGGGGTGTTTTATTTGTTTTTTTATCATTGTTTTTGTTTTCTTTTTTCTACTTATTTGTTTGCTTTTGTGGGGGGATGGGCATATTTATTTACTCATTTATATATATAGCTGTTTTATTATTTATTGAGTTTCCTCCCTAGACCTCCATCAAACTTAAAAAACACCCCCTCAAGACCTTCCTTGAAGATAAATTTGTACATTTTTCGATGGAAAAATATCCCGGCGGAAGGCCACTGCCTCTTAAATTACATGCTCGCTATCGCTCGCCAGGAAAATATAGACCCCTAAATGACACGAAAAGTCTTGATATTGACAACAAATAAAAAAAATGGGGCAAAAGGTCTTAAAATCGCCAAACTAATGGGCCAAACGTCGTCAAATCTGAAAACAAATGGGGCTAAACATGAGGAAGAAGGAAGAAGGGGGACCATAAAAACGCCCCATCTCCCCTTAAGCCCAAGTTGTCTCCCTTCCTGGATATTTTTTTTTTCTTTTTTTTTTAGGTTGTTTTTACTCAGTGTTCCTGTTTTTGTTTTCGCATTTATTAGTTTATTTGTTGATTTGCTGATTGTCGTGTGAATGTATGTGTGGTGGTGGTGGAGAGAGAGAGGGGAGGGGGGAGGTCGGGTTGTTTGTGTGAGGGGGTGGTTTGGAGTGGAGTAACTGTTTTGTGTGTGTGTGTGTGATTTAAGTAATTTAATTTAAGGTGCATACCACCTCCTTTACGTAGGGCACGTGGTACCCGTCTTGCAACTCAATCCCACCCCTACTCTGTGAAACTCTCTAACCCAAGAGTGAAACGTTACTCTCAAACTTTCTTCTACTCAACAGCTGAGCTCTGGAACTCTCTCCCAGAATCAGTCTTTCCCTCGTCCTATGACTTAAATTGCTTCAAACTCTGTGTGTCCAGGCATTTTGACTCGATCGTCCCTTGATTTTGGCCCTGTCACTCTTTCAACTATGGGGGAGGCACTCGCTATAGGCAATTCTGCCTTTTGCCTCCGTCAATCACAGAAAAAAAAAATTAGTATTCATTTTTAAAATATTTATTTTCTTATTATTTGTTTTATATTTTTATGGGGGAGGCTTGTGTGTGTGTGTGTGTGTGTGTGTGTGTGTGTGTGTGTTTGTGTGTGTATGTGTGGGTTGTTGCGCGGGGGGTGGGGGGGGGGGAGTTCCATTCATATATCACCTTTGCTTTATCTGGAGCAGTCTTAGTAGAGCTGTTGTTGCTTGTGTTCCTTTGTAGTTGTGTCGGGGTCTTGTTGTTGTTGTTTTTGCTGCTAGTTGTCGTTAAACTGCTGAGTCCTCCTTCTCCTAATTCTTTTCCTTCCTTTTTTGTTTTCTTTCTTCATCTTCTTCACCGCCTCATTTTCCTTCATTTTCTCCCTCCTCCTCCTCCTCCTCCTCCTTTTGTCCGAATTTCCGGGTCAGTTTTTCAATACTACATGGTATTTTTCCTATCTGTTTCCATGCCAGTATTAGCTGGAGGGAGTGGTGGGTGGGGAGGAGCCTTCTTCTTTGCTATCCTTTTCTCTACCTCGTAGTCAGTAGATTAGTAGTTTTAGATATCCAAACTGCCCCGTAAGGACCAATAGGTCTGTTGCAGTTTGTTCTCCTTTGTATTCCTTTGTATTCCTCCTCCTCCTCCTCCTCCTCCTCCTCCTCCTCCTCCTCTTCCTTCTTGCCTTATTCTTTTTCTTCCTTCGTCTTCTTCACCTTCTCATTTTCTTTCACTTTCTCCTTCTACTCCTGCTCTTATTCTATCTCCTTTCCTTCTTCCTCTCCCTCCTTCTTCCCTAATCTTACTTTCTCTCTCCTCGCATTTTATTACTTTTCGCATGGCGTGATGAAATTATATGCGAACCGTTGTCAATAAAGTGCTCCTCATCATATGGTGTTTATATAATAAGAACAACAACGACGACACTACTAATAATAACAACAATAATAAAGCAAAATCACAACAACAATACAAATAATAACAATAGCCCCTACTACACTTAACAATAACATCATCAACAACAACAACAATGAGGCGTCTTGGGTTTGATCCTGGGTGAGGTGAAGTAAATTAGCCTTCAGCCCAGAGGAGAGTCACAATCTTAAACACCACACACACACGCGGCGGGATAAAAAAACAAACAAAAACAAAACAAAAAAGCCAAAACAAAAAACAAAGTCAAAACAACAGTAAAGTGACATAATGCAGTTAAGTCAAGTAAAAGTGATGATCCCGGGGCGCTTATCGTCGGGGACACTTGCGGCAATAACAACAACAACAAGAACAAGAACATCTAAAGTGACAGCGGTTGAAGTGATGAGAACATGGCATATAAAGTGTTTAGTATGAATGACAAATGTAAGGAATATCAAAGAATATAGTAGATTGTAGATATATATTTAGTAGTACTGTAGTAGTAGTAGTACTAGTAGTAGTAGTAGTAGTAGTGACATGCTTACATTGCTGATATGTTTGTGGACATGCATTAATATAAGATTTAGTCGCTCTTCAGTGATTCTAAAATGGCTTACTTAAGAATGGGAAAGGAGTAAGACATTCTGTTTGTTTATATTATTTGTATTGTTATTATTATTGTTGTTATTATTATTATTATTATTATTATTATTATTATTATTAGTGATGTTGTTTGAAGTAGTAGTGGTAGTAATTTATCTCTGCCATTTCTAAGCTTCCTTGTATTTTTTTTTATTTCTTCCATATCCCTTGTCCTACCCATCTCTCTCTCTCTCTCTCTCTCTCTCTCTCTCTCTCTCTCTCTCTCTCTCTCTCTCTCTCTCTCTCTCTCTCTCTCTCTCTCTCTCTCGACAATTTCTCCTTTTCCTTGCCTCCCCTCCCTTCTCCCCTTTCTTCCTCGCTTCTCATATTCCTCCCTTCCCCTTTTCTCATTTCTCTCTCCTCCCCTCTCATCATTTATCTCTCTCCCTCTCCTCTCCTACTGTCCCCTCTCTTTCATTTTCCCTTTCTCTCTCTCTCTGTCTGTGTCTCTTTATTCGTAGGTGTTGTTTCTGGGGTTTAACAATTATTATTTCTGTGGTGTCGTTTTGATGGTCTTGTTTTGCTGTTGCTCTCACTCGTTTTCGCTTTCTTGAACTCTCACTCTCTCACTCACTCTCTCTCTCACTCACTCACTCTCACTCTCACTCTCTCTCTCTCTCTTTCACACACACATACACACACACACATTCGCTCTCACACTCTCACGCATACACACTCACACACACTCACACTCTCTCTCTCTCTCACTCTCACTCTCTCTCTCTCTCTCTCTCTCTCTCTCTCTCTCTCTCTCTCTCTCTCACTCACTCTCACTCTCTCTCTCTCTCTCTCTCTCTCTCTCTCTCTCTCTCTCTCTCTCTCTCTCTCTCTCTCTCTCTCTCATCATCTCCTAAGCCTCTCTTACTGCCATTTCATCCCACCCATAATGTTGGTAGTTGTAGAGTTGATGGTGGTAGGCCTGTGTTGTTCATGCTAATGTTGGTAGTGGTGGGGGTTGTGGTTGGTGGTTGCGTTAATGTTGGTAGTTGTGGTAGTGGTGGTGTTTGGTGGTAGGGCTCTTGTTCACGTTAATGTTGGTAGTTGTGGTAGTGGTGGTGGTTGGTGGTTACGATAATGTTGGTAGTTGTGGTGGTGGTGGTGGTAGGTCTGTTATTGTTCACGATAATGTTGGTAATCGTGGTAGTAGTGGTGGTTGGCTGGGTAAAGGTCATAGTGGTTAGTGGTGGCAGTGATTGTGGTTGTTGTTGGTATTGGTGTTTACGATAATGTTGGTAGTTGTGGTAGTGGTGGATTGTTACGTAGTGTTGATGGTGGTTGGTGTAGATGGTTGTAGTTGATGGTGGAAGTTGTAGTTGTTGTTGTAAAGTGATGATTGTGATTATTATGGGGACTGGTAGTTATGTTGATTATAGATGTGATTGTTTAAAACTTATAATGAAAGTTGTGTTGATTGTTGTGCTAGTGATAGTAACATTAATGGTGTTTGTGTGATACATAGTTAAGGCACTGAGGTACCCACACATACTGCCTGTCTGTCTGTCTGTCTGTCTCTAGTGAAATCACACTATTAGCGTGGTATTACTGGGGACAAGTGGTTTAACTCGCTCGCTCTCTCACTCTAACTCTCACTCTCTCTCTCTCTCTCTCTCTCTTTCTTTCTTTCACACACACACACACACACACACACACACACACACACAGATTCCACCTCTCCTTATCTCCATCATCTCTCTCTCTCTCCCTCTCTCTCTCTCACACACACACACACACACACACACACACACACACACACACACACACACACACAGATCCCACCTCTCCTTATCACCATCCTCTCACTCCCTTTCTCTCTCTCTCTCTCTTACACCCACACACACACAAATCCCACCTCTCCTTATCTTCGTCCTTTTTATGTAGCCCGACACAATCATATTTTCATTCAGTACCCCCTTATATTATCCTTGCCACATTTTCTCTCTCTTCGCCTTATTTTCTTCTCTCCCATTTTCTGTTGCTTTCCCCCCTCATATCTATTTTTTGATGTGTGTGATTGAGTGTATGTTGGTTATTGTTAATATGTGTTTGTGTGTTGGTTAGTATGTTTATATGCAGGTATATGCCTGTTAACTATAGATTCTGTTCATTCTAGGTTGGGCAGAAATCGTAACCTAATACTCTCATAGCTCAAAGAGGACTAGAGTAATCGAGCTAATAGGAAGACTTGGCTAGGGAATATGTGTGTAAATTGACAACTCATTAATGCTCTAGCCCTTTTTGAGTTACAGAGGTTAGAGATTACGATTTCTGTCCAACCTAGAATAAACAGACTGTAGTAATGGAGCCTATACAGTATATATCTATTTACTATGCTTATTTTTGTCGGTTTATCTGTCTGCATGGCTCAATTAACCCTATAACTCTCGTCGTGGTAGATTCTGCATCAATAATTTATAAGTTCTGAACAGGGAGTGAATCGAAAGTCGAAGTCCTTTCTGTTTTGCCATTACTACTGTTTATGTAAAGATGAAATTGGGGTTTATAGTTCAAATTGTGTCTTTTGAAGGGATGAAATGGCCAAAACAAAGCTACTTCATGTAAATTTTCTTGTGTTCTTGTTCTTATTCATTCAAGTCTTCAACCAAAATTTCTCTGGTTTGACCCCCTCGACTTGTGTATAATCTCCTTTTCTTTAGTTGTTATAAAGCACCTTATTTTACCTGTATTTTACGCTCTCCTTTATTAATTTTTTCCTAAGTTTGTTTTCCTTCGTGTCATTTAACTGTAATGTTTCTTATATATATTGTCTGATAATCCCATTTACGTGTCTGTCTATCTCTCGGTCTACTACGTACACACAAACTCACTCTCAATCTTACTCTCTCTCACACACACACACACATACTCTCTCTCACTCACTCTCACACATAGTCTCTCACTCACTCACTCTCTATCTATCTATCTATCTATCTATCTATCTATCTATCTATCCCTCCATTACCCCCCCCCCCTTCCTCCTTCATCCCTATAACAATTTCTTTCTGATTCAATTTGCAATGCCATTTTTCTCCATCCCCTTCGCCACTCAACAACATACCCCCCTCCATTCCCTTCCCATACAATCCCCCGTCCTCACCTCTCTCCCCCACCCCTCTCACAAGCTTCCCCATCTTGCCCTCCCCCTCCCCTTCTCTGCCTATTCTCATTCCCTACCATCTCCATCCTACCATTCCCATTTTCCCTGGATTCCTTTTTCTCACCATATCCTCCCCTCCCTTCCCTTACCCCCCCCCCCCCCCCCCCCCCTGAACTTTTCCCCACCTCTCCCAGTCCCTTCCGTACCTCTTTTCCCATTATTGAGCGAACCCTTCTCTTTCTATCTACACATTCCCCTACCCTCCCCATCACTTTCCTCTTCCCCACCACCTCCCTTTCCCATCCCCACCCTTTCCTCTTCCCCCTATCTTCATTCCCATTTCCTTACTCATCTCCCCCCCTCCCCCCCCCCTACTCAGTTTCCATTCCCCATCCACTTTCTTCTTCACCCCATTTCCTCTCTTTCTTATTCATTCTTCTCTCTCTTCCTATCCTTTCTACTACTCTTCTATATTTTTCTGTTATTACTTGCTTTCCTTGTTTTCTTCCTTTACTCCATTTTCTTCTACCCCCGTTCCTTCCCATTCTCTTCACTCGCTGTTAACTCCCTCTCCTCCCATTCCTCCCCTCCCCTCTCCTCTCATTCCTCCCTCTCCTCCCTCTCCTCTCTATATATGTATCTACCCAGGCCTATTATAGTTTATGGATCCATATATAGCCTACTCACTGCTCGCTCTCGCTCTCTTTCTCACTCACTCACTTTCACTCACTCCCTCTCTCACTCTCTCTCTCTCTATCTTTCTTATTTGCTATCCTTTCCTTCCACTTCCCCTTACTCACGGGTTAGCTATCTCTACTAGAATTTAGTCCTGATCACCTCGCTCGGATCGTATGGACTGTGTGGTCAGTGTATCTATGTTAATCTATGTAAATATCTCTCGCTCTCTCTCTCTCTCTCTCTCTCTCTCTCTCTCTCTCTCTCTCTCTCTCTCTCTCTCTCTCTCTCTCTCTCTCTCGTCTTCCCACATCTTCACCAGTTCTCAAAATATTCCAGGAACCTTATTTTAAAGTGCAGTGTAGAGAAAGTACTCATGAGGTGCCGTAACTTGACTTTATTATTTATTTTATTATTACGTATATATAATTATGTTTGTCTAATGCACTATGATGATGATGATGATGATGATGATGATGATGATGGTTGTTGTTGTAGATTAGTATTGGTTTAGTTTGCTCCCTAGACCTCTTTTCAATCTTTAAAAAAAAAAAAAAAAAAAAAAAAAAAGACCCCTTCGAGATATAGCCTATTTGTAAATTTTTGGGTAGTTCCTTCTAAATTACAGGTTCGCAATTGCTCACCAGGAAATAATCGACACGTAAATGGCACGAAAGGTCTTAATACTGACAAAGAAATGAGGCAAAAGGTATTAAAATCGCCTAAATAATGGGGCGAACTTCTTAAAATCTCGTAACTAGTGGGGCTAATTATGAGGAAAAGGGGGTTCAGAAAAAGCAAAACTTGAAATTTACTAGTATTATTATTAGTAGTAGTATTACAGTAGAAGCAGTAGTAGTAGTAGTAGTAGTAGTAGTAGTAGTAGTAGCAGTATACCGAACAAAATATAATCTTTTTCAAAACTCAAAAGTTGTGCCGTCAATTTTGTTGTATTATGATGTAAAACTTGCAAAATAAACAAACCAAAACTTATACGAACACAGTAAAAAGACAAAATAACTTAGAATCAAAATAGCTCTATATTAAAGTTCTGTCTCTCCCCCCTCACTAGGCCTATAAATAACTAACACCACACAGGCATCTACTGGGAGCCTGGAAGAAGTCTTAATATCTTCATCACTAGGTCAAGAGAGGCTACCGGATCCCAAGCACATTAGCTCTTCCTGTCTTTACCATCTCTCTCTAGGTCTATCTGTCTAGGTTTGTGTGTCTGTTTGTCTTTTGTCTGCATGTGTTATGGCAGTACCACTTCATATTTAATCTTAATCTTTTTATCTATTTCAATATTTAATTGTTTCGTTTGTTATATTTGTCGTAACATTACCGCTACTTACATAATCTATATTTGTGTATCTATTTCAATATGTCTGTCTGTTTTATTGTCTACATTTGTCGAAACACTACCACTACATACTTAATCTTTACAAACGAATAACAGCACTTTTTATTGAGCTACCGTTATATTTGTCTCACATAGGTTAGGTAGTTTACCTACAAGCAGCTTCGAAAGGATCAATAAATCTGTTGTTGCTTTTTTCCCTTTGTACTACTCTGTACTTTTTGCTACCTCCACCATCTATTTACGTATTCCTTGACTTATTCACTCGCCAATCCACTATTACTGTCACCACCACCACATCAATCCACTACTACCACCACCGTCAATCCACTACTACCACCACCTCACAATCCACTCTTCTACCCATCCACTACCCCCCAAAACCACAGCCATCACCACTACTATTACTACTACTATTCTGTCAACTATCACTACCCCTCCCATCACCCCTAACAGCCTAACCCCCACCCACCCACCCACCCCACACACACATACACACAATCATCTTTCCCCCCCCCCCCCACACACACACATACACACAAAAACACATTCATCATCCCCCCCCCCCCCCACACAATCATCACCTCCCCCTCCTCACACACAATCATCACCTCCCCCCCCCACCACCACCACACACACACACAAACACACATTCACCTCCCCCCCCCCCTCACACACACACAAACACACATTCATCATCCCGCCCTTCTACACTCCCACAACAGATATGGGTGTTGTAAGTTAGTGATACCAA